>CM060845.1:105472500-105682500 GCA_030762175.1 Metallyticus violacea | reverse complement strand
GATTAAAGTTAACATCGTTTAGGTCGCTATCGTTGCGTGGGTTAATTGGCTGCCTTGTTTGTACTGCATAACGCTCCCCAGGTGCCATAAACCACTTTTATTAGTGTGCCAACTTGATACCATGTCCAAATTTTCAACAGGGATATCCAACCCACCTGTCACGATCATACACGATGATCGACTCTCTTTCATCATGTTATATCAGCTATACATCATTAACGTCCTTTGAGTGTCATAAGTGTGTTTTATTTACTTCGTTTCTTTCCTAAAGAAGAGCCTGCGAGACTTGAAATATTACTTTTCTAAGTTGTGTCTTTTTAATGTTTTATCTCTTTAATATGAACACCTATTAGCCACGTTTCATATATAATATATGAACAATAAAATAAAGTAACACTATTAACAATGTAACAAATTAACAGTAATTATAACAGCAGGAAAGGATAAAACACTAAGAAAAAGTCACACTTGAGATCGCTATATTTCGAACTCGTGGAGTCCTTCTATGGCAAGAAGACAAGTGACGGTGATAAAAGTAAATATTGAGTATCGAAGGTAACGTTATGCATGGAAACAGATGAAAATAGAAATGAGAGTGTGGGGAAAAAAAATTAATACTAAGATTTAAACCAGGTGGTATACCCGCTTTATGTAAAAATATAGCTGCCATTTCTCTATCTATGAGTAAACTTTCAGAGCATTGTGAAGGTAACGCATCAATAAGTGTTAGATTAAAAATATCATCAAAACCCTTAGAGAGACATAAGGCATGTTGGGCAACCGGCAAGGGAGACTTGGTTTTAGCAGAACGTCTATGATTGTTCATGCGTAGCGAAACAACAGTAGAAGTTAAACCAATATAAAATGATTTGCAAAGCTTAGAAAATTCATTTAAAGATGAGTGCATTAACAAAATATCATGACATTCTTTGTTAATGCACTCATCTTTAAATGATTTTTCTAAATTTGTACCCCGCCTTACGTTTAGAACACCCCGTAACCTTAAAAGTATATTTCGCCGTAACCTATCTCCTCCGAATTTCCCACGTCCCTTTGCTGGCTCATATCCTTGCCAACGCCCTAAATGTAAAACCTGTGCTCTAATTATGCCGTGCAATTCATTCCACAGCCCTAATTTATCCAGAGAATTTAACATTTCTTCGTTTGCTACCTGTTCTTCCAAGAACGTCGTATATATGTTATCTTGTAAACTTTGCAAAGCATTTTATATTGGTTTAACTTCTATCCTTGTTTCGGTACGTATGAACATTACATATGTTAATAAGTTTATTTTGAAGCAGACTGTACCATTATCATTAGCAGTGCAGTTTGTCCGTCGTTATAGAGATGTCTCTGCTGCCTTATGCCTTCCATTTCTTTCCCAGTTGTTTTCATCTGTTTCTGTTACAGGATCTCGTTAGTCTGCCTCATTACGTCATCGTTTTATATTAGAATGAGATTCGAAGTTTGATGTGCAATTTATCTTGTTGATGGATAAAATTTGTTTAAATAAAATATAAATTGGTTTTCGTCAACTGTCTCGAATGTAGTACAAACATTATTTTATAGCATAGTGTTTCTCCAGTTTAGAGCTGAAAGTACTGTCACAAATATTTGTATTTAAGACATTTTCTCTTTGAAAATTAATAGCTCTTACGGTTATTTTATTTAAGTGGAAAAATATCATGATTTGTTTATCAATTTACTAGAAGTTTACCTCCAGTTGTCAGTTTCATGGACTTGCGTCTGTACGCTTCTTTGCACATCAAAAGAATTGCTACATCTGCCGACATTTATAGTTTAACATTTTAAGGCGTAATGTCGTTTTACATTCTTCTATTCTCGGGTTATTCATAATCTAGTGGCGTACCGGGTCACTTGCTTGAACCATTACAGAAAAAAATCAGAGAATCTCACTTTAATTTGGAAAACTGTTTTTATTAATTAATTTTTTTGATTAAAAAGAAGAAAGCGGGTTTTTCCGACTTGAGCTAGGTTGCTTAGTTTAAAATTATACTGGAAGGTTCTTTCACTCTGAAAAGGCAAGGATTTCGGGTTACATTGCGCCTTCATTTTTCACCCCGATAATCTATGGTAGTGCACATGAGCAGTAAAGAAAAAAAAAAAATAAAATAAAGAAAAAAGTGTAAAGTACCTGCAGTAGTTTAGCGTATCGACTATAACAACTGCAACAGTTACATTGCATAGTTACTTCTTTTTATCATGTACCTCATCTAAAAACCTGTATAAATAATGCTTATAATAGTGAGTTAATTTTACGTATGTATACGAAAATGTGACATAAACTCTTTTTCTCAAATCTATTGCATTGAAAACCGGGAAACACATTTATTATTTATTATTTTTCGCTTTACTGAACTAATATATATTGAATGGTGTTTAACGCCCGTTTTTGCTACTGAGGCACCACAGGCGGTGGACATGATGATACATGAGATGAAATAATAAATTGGGATAGGAGCTTTTTAAGGAAGGAAGCGTTCCAGGCCTTACTTTAGGGTACCACCGCAGCATTTGCCATTTATGAAGACTGAGAAAAACGTGGAACAAACCTCAGTCCTGGCCTGCAGAGATGTCACCAGGATGTTATTAAACGAAATCCAAGCTGTGATGTCCGTCGACCGACTTACAACTTGATCATGTTCTTCTCTTTAATGCTGTCCTACAATTTCCCTATTCAGTCTCGATGGCTAAGACGAGATGGGATGTTATATTGGGAAAATAGGCGTCACTTCGGGGAATCGAGCTAGGTCGACTCCTCCAGTAGAGACGACGTGTTTCCAGACGAATGCTGAATAAAACCTGTTAAAAGTATTTATTAAAGGTTTTCTTATACAGTTGGACGTGGATCCTGCAAGCAGCAAGACTTCTCTCCCGTCTCTGAATCAATTCAGGGATGTTTTATACAACTGTAATGCCCAAGAAGGAGTAATAATCACCTAGACATAAGATTTATTGTTAAACACTTCCCATCACCATGAGGTCAATAGTCACCACATCTTGACATAAGTTGTAAGAGGTTCAAGTTTTGGGTTGGTTAAGCTTAAAACTACACAATAATTCATCAGCACAATAATTCTATCTATAACATGCAAACATAAACATAATGTTTTAAGTGAGTGGAAAAGAGGGTTGATTTTTGTTTATGCAACTGTTTCTCTGAGGACCCTTTCAGGTCACGTCACCTCTGAGTGGCAAGGCAAGTCACCCTTAATATTTATTACATCTATGTCTTACTATATTTGGGTTTATACAGTATGTTTCACTAACTAGGATATATAGCGTGCTCCCACAAAATATCATGTTCTTATTATATCTTGTCAATGTTACGGTTCCTTATAATACCACGCTTTCGTTATAAAGCCGACTTTTCATTACACTGGATTCGAACCCGAGACATCCCGCTCAAGAGTCCACGTCTTAACGACCTTGGCCACCCGTGACCGTTTATGAATTAATATTTAAGTGCAAAGTTAATTATTTTTTTAAAAAATGACATATTTTATAGCCCTTTTTAATTTGATTTATTTACGGACGCTCTTTAACATCTCAAGTCATCAGCGTCTCATTCAATTCAGGGCGTGAAACGGCCGACTAATTTTGCTCCGAGGCCTCTTCTTTCATGCTTGAGGTTCTTTTTCGCTCTGTAAATGTACGACACGAGACCCAAAGCTTTACTTGCCTTCCGAAGGAAGCCATACTTCGGATTTTTACGCCCGATAAAAATCCATCAGTCCTGGCCGGGTTTGAACTCGCGATCTTAGGTTTAGAAGGCAAATATGGTTACCACTACACCACTAGGATCGACCTTTCTTAATCTGATTATTGTTTCAGATACAGCTAACACAAGTTGCACAATAAATTGTTAATTCTTGTCATTTGACAAAATGAATCCGGTGGCTAATTTATGACTACTGAAAGAAAATAATAAAGTATGTTCTTTCTAAACTTCAGAATCAATATTTGTGGTTATCATCTATCTTAAACAGCAATATACTGTATCACCTGTTATTAACCTATTTAAAAATGACAATTTTGTTATAGCCATCTTTTTACATGTTTCCTTGTTAATTATAGTAAAACGATACCATAAATACAATTTAATTCATGGTAAAAAAAACCGGAAAATATTAATAATTAAAACACACTTTCATAAATGAGTTGATTTTGTTCATCAAGGAAATTGAAATTTTAGTTTAAATATTATTCCTTTGACTACTTCATCTTGAAATTTAGAGAATCTGGCAAAACGTTTGCCTTTCTCCAAATATTTCAGAGGGTGTAGGATTAATCCCGTACCAGCATATATCACGTTAATATGCATTTCCCTTTCTCTCTTGTTTTATTTCTTCCCTCTTAGCACCGCCATATGTCTCAAGTTTTCCTTATAACCGCTCTTTTCCCTCAATGGATCAACAACGTGGCCGACCTGAGGATTGCTTTATTGTGTTATAATTTTACTTCTTCTCATACCCAGAAGGTAGGTAAGACATTAGGCCCCAGTCACAAAGAAAATTAAAAGTAAACATAATAAAATAAGACGTAATACGATTACTTATAGTATTTGGGCATTCACAATGAAAGACGCAAACGTACGTATAAGAACAAGCGAAGATCAACTAACAGCTGATTGAAAATGCTGCTTCTGAGCAGACAACTGTAGCGTTTATGACATATGCAAAGTGCAGTAACTAATTTGCTTGAAGTAATATGAGCAAGGATAGCTTTCTTATAATACAATTAATCTTTTAACCATTGACGCCATTCTGTCTACACAGTCACTGATCTTCAGCTCTCTACCATAATTTTCCCTTACACAGAGTACGGAAATCAAGTGCAACACCTGCTGCTAGCTGCAGCAAGTCCCGAGCAACAGCGGAGAGAGCCGAACTACTGTGGTCGCAGTATAAATGTTGCATATATTATTTTTTGTAAAATATATTGTAATCTACGCGTTGTCCTCCGTAACTTTTAAACACAAACTGATGGGCGATTGTTAAATATTGTAATGGTGGCAAATCTCCTTTGACTGCAGCAGAAAAAAAAATCATAAACATCAAGTTATAGCTTATTCTGTACTTGGTACTATTCGCTTGAAAGCCTTGTTATGTCTGTGGAAGTCACTACCTGGCTGGCGACTTGCACCAGCAAGTAGCAAGAGTTGCATTTGATTTCCGTGCTCCGTGTAAGGATAAATTTTACCATAGATCTCCACAACAAAGCAGCTGTGTTCTGATTGGTTGATTTCTTAAGTTTAAGTTAGACGTGGAAGCAAAACCATGGACCTTGCAAGCTTCTAAGTTAATGTCTAATTGTATGTTTATTTTTATGTTTACATAATTCATTGTGAATGTTTCTAAAAGCATCTAACTTTTACATTTAAGTTTACTTTACGTTTAATTTTCATTGTGAATGGGATCTTAGAGTTGATCACTGGATCCGGGAGTTATACGATACTTCGTGATGACAGGGTGAGTCACCTCTCCGTTGCCCATGCTCTTATTAATTTATTCACATTAACAAGTTCCATGAGTGAGGCGACCTTTTGGTCTTTTATCACAACCTTTCTGTAGGTAGGGGTCAACTCCGTTATTATTGTTTCGGAGATCCAGGTATTCAGGTGTCGTTGTGGGTAATTAAGTAATTATTTGTAAGATTAATTAATCAAGGAAATTTCTTTATTTGTTTTGATAACCATATATTCTTAATGATTTATAGTTCATTTTTCATTTATACTTAATATTTAATGTTAATATTCATTGATTTTAATGTGTAAAATCTCAACACTTCAGTGACCAAGTTTTCCGACGTTTAAATATTTATTAAATTACTATTTCCTGTTCTTAAAGCTAATTCAAAAGGAGAGCAGTTTTTTATTTCTAAATATTTAATTAAATGAATATTGAAACAATATATTGAACTTTTATCTGCCTTCTCTCTTTTCTATAATTTGTCGCCTGTTAATTCTGCACAGCGCTAACGAGATAGCGCCGCAAGGACCAGCAATCCAACATTACATTGTGCAGAACATGAAATCTGGTTACCATTTGCACAATTAATCACATTTAATAAGACCATAGCACCTAAAAGGAAAGTGCAACTAGAAATACTAAGCCGCGCTATTTTATTTTTTAAAAAAACAAATTCCAGTAAACTCATTAAATTGAAGGAATGAGATATCCAGTTATGAACATATGATTTTTACGCATAAACCCATAATATATCGTATTTTTATGTTTAAGCAATATCAGAAACTCTCTAAATATTTCAATTGAAATATAAGTCTTAGAGAAAAACTTCCTAAACACCCACAACGCATTTTGTTCCAGGGCATTCTAAATTCATGTGACAATAAACCATTCCAAATCTGGAGTGGTGTAGTCTTGCTGATAGTTCATTTTACAGAAAGCTAATGTACATACACAGAGCTTAAAAGGACATAAAGGTAGTTAAAGAAAGAGAGGGAAAAATAGAATCTTTAAAAGAATTCTTTACTCACAAAACACGAGGTGGTATGCACAATATTCGGGACTGTGCTGCCATCTCTACAGTAGTTGCAGAAGAGTTTTGTACCGCTAGGTGACAACACTAACACATCTGATGAGTGAGTGTTTAAAGTTTAATGCAGCTGGGTAGATGTGTTGAGATTCTATAGTACTTTTTATCATACTCTGTGCGTAGTGTGTGGCGAATTTACGATGGATGCAAGATTAGAACAGAGAGTGTGCATCAAATTCTAGGTAAATATCGGGAAAATGCTATGGAGACCCTCCCAATGATTCAACAAGTATTTGGGGGACAATGCATGAGCCAGACACGTGTGTTTAAGTGGCATGCTCGGTTCAGGACCGGTAGTACAGCTATTGAAGACGATGCTCACATCGGTAGGCTCGCCAACTGCACAACGCCTGACATTGTTGCCAAAGCTCAACACCTCGTTCGTGAGGATCGACGTCGAACTACAGAAGACCTTGCTCATGAAGGGGGAATTGGTTATGGAACATGCCAACGAATTTTATCTGATGAATTGGGCATGCATCGTGTCGCCGCAAAATTTGTGCCGAGGATCCTGACTGCTGATCAGAAGGCATAGCGTGTTGAAGTTTGCACGGAGCTTCGTCAGGCCGTATCCGATGGCTCAACCTTCTTGTCAAGGTTCATCACCGGCGACGAGAGCTGTATTTACGCTTATGATCCTGAAACAAAACAATAATCCTCCCAGTGGAAGACCCCGAACTCGACAAAAAAAAAAAAAAAAAAAAAAGAAGAAGCGGGACAAGTGGAGAGCAAAGTCAAGAGCCATTCTCCTCGTTTTCTTTGATGCCAAGGGGATTGTGCACAAAGAATTCGTTCCACCAAATCAAACAGTGAATTCCACGTACTACTGTGACATTTTGCGACGGCTCCGTGAAAATGTGCGGAGACGACGGCCCGAACTTTGGTTACAAGGGAACTGGCTGTTGCATCACGATAATGTGCTCTGTCACAATTCCTTGTTCATCAGGAGCTTTTTGACGAAAAACAACATGATGGTTGGTCTCTACCCACCGTACTCGCCTGATTTGGCACCCTGCAACTTCGCTCTATTCTCCAAACTGAAAATCAAATTCAAAGGAGAGGATTAAAGAAGGAACGCTGTCTGTGCTAAACACCCTCAAAGAACATGACTTCCAAGATGCACTTGGAAAATGGCAGAATCGCTGGGACCGGTGTATACGTGTGGAAGGGAACTACTTCAAGGATGGCGGCGGTCATTAGTCTCAAAGTAAGTTTTGGCAAGGTGGCAGCACCAGAATATTCTGGATACCATCTCGTAAGTGACTGCTGGAACCAAAAGAGAAATCTAATATAACTAACAACGTAAATTCCTCTTCCATTTCCAAGTTTACAGAATAAAATGTTTTAAACGAAAAAAAAAAAAATAATGTTTTCAACCGACTGTGAACAAAGATATTCTCAGTGTTAAATTATACACTTGTTTGTGCTTCAGAGCAAAGTGAGATTGAAATTGAAATTGGCTTGTTGAAATGGAAATCCAAAGTTGTATTTGCAAATTGAAAACACTCTCCAAAACTAAATAATATGAAATTATTATCCATTTTATATCCATTATAAACTTTTTGGAGCCCAGACGCTGCCTTCTCCGCAGTTATCTACTGGAATTTCAAGAGCCTAGAGCCCAGTTATTCGAGCATAAATTCCCTTACTAATGTCCATTACACTAATTTATATTTCAACAACCATCATTCGGTAATATTTGCACGTTAATCAATCTAGTACAAAATAATATTAAAACTAAAACAATGTTTCACTTGTTTATCATTTCCAAAAACTTCACTATTCCTCTCGTCAAATATTTGACAAAGCCAGAAGGAAGCCAGAATAATAATTTCACTATGTTTGGCCTACCGTAAATTTTCTTTATCTTTCTTTCCTTTTTTGCAAAATTCTCCTCATATTAATGCAAACACATTTTACCTGTACCTGGTCATTCACTTGTACCCACATATAATTTCAGCAGGTCTTTGTCAGTATCGAATAAATATTCAAGAAGTAGATAATATTTTACGTTACTGAGTACATAGATATATTCAATGAGTTTGGGAATATTTTAAGACTAGTAAAATAATTCACATTTTAGACTGAAATTTTGCTTATGAAACTTTTCATAGTCTCAAAGTTTGTATTTCAAATTTGTTATGATAAAGATTCGTTCGGGAAAGAATTCGAAATCCATATCGGTGAAGGCTGGGTTGCAGTTTAACAAGTGAAACAATTCTATTCTTCTTGAAGGAAATTAGCAGGACCTGATTTTTAATTTCAAAAGAGGCTAGGTTTGTTGATAACCAATATATTATCTGGTGAATTAATTCTAGAAAAAAATGTCATGTGTAATGATAATGGACTTATTAATTCTTTTTAGTGAATATAAGATAAATTTTTTCCCATTAATATTCTTGCGATTTTCCTTATTTCAAAGATATGTGTCAACGGAATATAAGACAGTAGCAAAACTAAATCCATATTTTTCCAAATCAGTCATCCAAATCTTATTCTTGTTCAACAATTATCCAAATTCTTCCAATTTCATTTGATATCTTTTGTGTACGTGTGTATGTATGTGTGAGTGTGGAGGAACATTACATCCAGACACCAGATTTTGGCCTATTTGGCTATTAATGAATATGGCATGTAGGATTTTAAATAAGAGAAATAATTAATAACAAAATGCAAATTTTTCACATATCTCTAAAGCTTTAAAAAGTGAAGATAATTTTAATAATGAGCCTTAGATATGACAAGATTAACAGTTTTTAAATAAGGAAAACGTTTGAATATTTTAATATAACTTGTTCTCTAAAAGTTGAAGTCCATTTGGAAAACAAATTGCAAAACATACTGAATTTACATGTTTTTATTATTTTTTTATAAATCTTATTTAATTTATTCTCCCTTAACGCTGGAAGCTAAACATTCCGCAGGGGATCAACGCCCTCGACATTCAGCTGTCTGAACGTACATTGAAAACAAACAAAAACAACGCAGTACTTCTGCCGCATTCGTAATTGTGTCGTTAAAATGCCGGATGAGCCATACTAATAGCATGTACATTACTAATAGTGGTATCATGTAGGCATGGCATTGTATTCTGACTCGCTCGCCATCTTAACATCTTTTGAACGTATTCTTTAAAAAATTGAAATAAGCCCGCCGAAGCTTATACTAGAGTAGGTCCATAAGTTTCCTGCCTAACCATTTTCTAGGTATGATAAAGGCAAAAACTATATTTCACTTTTCAATGTTGTTACCCTTTATGGCAATACACTTCTCACATCTTTGAATTAACATTTCAATCACCCCCCCCCCAAATAGTCAGAAGTCTTGTCTGCAAAATTGGCGTAAACGGCATCCATCGCTTCTTCGTCACATTTAAATTTCCTTCCTCGAAGGTCCTTCTTGAGTTTTGAGAAGAGGAAATAGTCACTGGGAGCTAGATCTGGGCTGTAGGATAAATGGTCGATCTCCTTGAAGCCACGTTTCTTCACAGCTTCCTTTGCCACAAGAGCTGTGTGCATAGGCGCGTTGTCGTGAAGAAGGCGCACACCATCACGCAGCTTTCCTCGCCTCTTCTCTTTGATAGAAGCACGTAGTCTGTGTAGTATGCCAGCATAGTACTCTCCATTTACTGTGATGTTCCTCTCCTTGAAGTCAATGAATAGCATTCCTTCACAATCCCAAAAGATAGTGGCCATGATCTTCTTGGCTGACTGAGTTATCTTGGCGTTTAATATCAAATTATTGTTTCCGATTGTTTATGTAATACAGCTTTGTAAAGGAGCTGTAGATAAACGTCTATGGAACTCTCCTCCGTTTTCAACGATTGAAAATGTGTTACTGAATTAAAACATGGCCTTATTGCCTTGAAGATGACTCAAGTGAAAGATGTCCAGAAAGTCCAACAATAGGGCATTCGCTGAAACTAATACATGATGTGATGTTAGATAAGTGGAGAGTTAAAGCGCGTGACATTTCTGAGGCTGAAGGCAATTTGAAGGAATGAGTAAGTTATGTTTTACTTTGCGCAAGATGGATGCCGTACTTGTCAACAGATAAAATATCAAATAGGATGAAAATATTGCAAAAGTGTTTGGAGCGTTTTTTAGCAGCAAAAGTGATTTTGTGCGCCAACTTATGGCTGTGAATGAGACTTCGATCCTCCATCACAATAAACAGTGGACAGTGGTGTTGTTCAGCCTGTTGTTGAAGTCTTTTGGGATGTAAAGCATTTTTACTAATTTATTATTCTCATATGGTATAATCATAACAGATAGTACTATTACAATCTTTTAATTGAACTAGAAGAAAAAGTTTGTGGAGAGTTGGTTTGCAAGGGAAGCAAATACTTTTTCATGATTACAAACACTTGCTCAGTAAGTGTTTTGGAATTTGGAAAATTTAAGCTTTGAATTGTTGAAATATCCACCCTGTATCCTATATTTTACTCCCCCGGATTTTTATATGCTTCTTAAGCCCAAACTTTCTCGCAAGTGAGGTTATTTTGACCAAATATAGAGCCGGTTACAACTGTAGAGCAGTAGTTCGTAAATCTTCCAGGAAGTCTTTTCTGAAACGGCCTGTTGATATTGGAGGATCTCTTAAATAAATGTATTGACTTTAAAAGACGTTATGTTGAAAAGTAAAGGTATTTCTTTATTGTTGGGTTTAGAACTTTGCATACCTTCCCTATAGAACTAAAAATGACTTGGTTGAGTAGCATGCCCAAAAAATCCGTTTGAGACCTGAAAGAAATGGGACAAAATCTTCACAAAAAACTGTGAATTTAGTTGGCCAATGCTTCACGCATCATCGAAAACAAGTCTAAAAACAACGCAATAGCATTTTTATAATATGATGGCACTATAGTGCTTTCTTACAACTTTGAGAATTGGACACTTCATTTGAAGGAAAGAAGACAGCAGCAGTGAAATTCTTACATTCTGTAACGGGTCTGGCACATCAAGATAAAAGAAGAAATTATATAAGAAATGAGTTAAACATACGAGATAGAACAACCAATTTATAGAAAGACTGGTAGTAAATGATGTCATCAACTACGGCATACCACCATTGGATCCTGAAACATTCGAACTATATATTGTATGAGGAAATTCTACTGTAGTCTTGATGTTTTGGCACTGTTGAAGTGTGTCATAAAAGTAGAGTAGCATGCTTCAAAACTTCCAATATTTGGTCCATTTGATCACTATAGATCTTGTTGTTGACCATGTGGACAAAGGAAACAAATTCGAATGGTACAATATCCTTGAAATATCAGCATTAAATGTCCTTTCAAAACTGTACATTGAAGTTCATCATCATTAAGTTCTCGCTATCTGTTCATATAAAGATTATGAAAAATGACTTATTTTTCATCAGAATTATAATCGTATTCCATAAAGCATTTTCTAGCACATTTTTACAGTTATGGACTTCAAAATAGAAATAGAACGCAGTCAGTTCATATGACTCTAAAAATTGTTGCTTATTTAACATTCAACATTTTAGAGGGACAAGGATTGCTCAACAATTTGCGTTTTCAGACATGTGACTGTTCCTTTAACATTTGAAAAATTTCCTTGATAAGCACTCAATGCGACATAATATTATTGGTACTTTATTATGTTCAAAATCTTTCACGTCCTCTGGTGTTTTGTGTACGATGGACTTAGTTGACACATGTGAAATTTACAGACGAGTGCCGCGGCGCGTGAAACCTAAAACTGCTTAACAGATGTATCGGAAGTGCGTAACTGAACTACGTACTCGCGTCTGAAGTAGATCTTATCTGCGTCTGAGAACTGAGAAATAAGTTGTGTCTCACCGCGTATATTGCCTGTATCTCGCCCATTGTAAAACGTCAAACGGAGTATTGAGAACTGCGAGCTGAGAGTATCTTGCAGCGTGTTAAACTTAAGAAGTCTGTCTCGCCGCGTGTAGAACTTGAAACTGAGCCGAGCAAACGCTTCCTTATATATTAAATTCAAATCAAGTAATCGTTCGCTGAACATCAAGGAAGCGCAGGTTTCACGCTTAGCATTCGTTGTTTTTAAAAGTTTAAAACAATTTGTTGCCATTGACTAGTTGAAACGGTACAACGCCTGTCAGGGTCAAGGTTGAAGTTTAAGCTTATGACACACATGCACATTATATTTATATTATTAATTACAGTGCCAAAATATGATTGGGCTTGCATTCATATCGAAGGTATTTCACAGTAGATATCAATTTAATATATTTTAAGTTAGACCAAAAAACAACAGTAACGTGTAGTATGATGTTCTGTAAACAGATGTGACTCACATTCATTATGATAGCGTTGCTACGTGACAGGTAAATCAACAATGAACAAATGAAGCCAAGATTATAGTATGATGTTCTGTAAACAGAGGTGACTCACAGTACGTTATGCTAGCGTTGCTACAACAAAATGGAGCCAAGATTATCGTTTAAACAGCGGAAAGCAATTTTGAAATGGTATTGGAAAAGCGAGAATGTTGTTCAAGTTCAAAGGCAATGGAGACGCGTGTACAAAACAGAACCGCCAAAGCGAGTAACAATTGCACACACTGGAGACAAATATGAGACTCTAGTACCGTATGCGATGTTCACAAGGACAGATCTGGGAGACCTCGCACTGGATCCAAAGTACTATCCTAGGCACTAATCCAAGGCACAGGATAGGACGAAGAGGTCCGATTGAGTTTGCACCGCATTATCCGGATATAGCTCCGTTGAACTTCTACCTATGGGGAACTCTTAAGGATGTTGTATATCGTAGAAAATCAGCTACACTGACAGCACTTCGGGAAGAAATTGAAACGGCATGTGCTGCAATCGCTGAGGACACTTTCGTAAACGTTGCTCAATCAACGTACTCAGAAATGTATCGACGCTGATGGTGAGCATTTTGAGCAAATGTTGTAACTGTAAAAGTGTAAGATGATTAGTGCTCATCATTTTCTGTGTGTGTGAATTCGTTTTTGTTATGTTAACGCAGTTTTTCTTTGCTTGAAGTGTGTTTCCTTTTTTGGCGCCCTGTGTATGTTATAATTGTATCGACCCGAATAGTTTTTTTTTTTCTTTTCTAGAAATAAACTACAAGTTTTTTCCTCTTCAACTGTACATATTTCTTCTGCCTCTAACGTGCCTTTCTTTAAAAAGAAAGTAGGAATTACTGTAATATCAATTATTTTGTTGTCACAAATTCCCTAGGACAGAATATTGTACTTTAAAACACAACAACATTTAAAATCAACTAATCGCGAAGCATCTTAGCATTATAGTAATAAATGAATGAGCCGTTTATAAGAAATCCTTTTATGGTAGTCTATTAAAAGCGATATCTGCACTTTTCAATTACCTAGTTTCCTGGTCTGCTAAATCTCATGGGTTACAGTAGCATTTTGCCTGTTCCAAAATGAACACAACAAGAAACACGTGGAACTTGGCATCTGGCAGTGACAAAAATATTGTTGTGGGCATTACAATGGGAGGAAATCGCGTGCATTCCACATTCATGTCGTTATTTGGGTTTTTTTCAATCTCGTCATGCCTATAAACGGTTTTGCTGTGTGAGTAACGCCTATTGTGATACTTAGCTAAACAAATTAAGGGTGCCACTAATGGGTTGTTGCATGTCTGAGAATGCGTAGGCGCTCAGTAAAACGGATGTAGGAGCAGCGTTTTTCACGTTTTTCTAATTAAACGGAGCGTGGCTGAGTTATGGGGGAAGGTGTTGCGATGTTACTCAATCACCCTGCGGGATTGGATCGTGATTCGCCCGCACCTGGCCATCCTGGGTAGAGCACGAGTGTATTTTCCTTCCTCGTAATGAGCTTGGGAACAGGCAGGCGCGACGCGTTTGTTTTCTGATATTTACATCCTGGGTTGAACTGCCGAGGTCATACAGGATGCCTTTAAGTGTCTGAAGAGTTTGCCAGGTATAATTTGAGATAGCCTAATTGGCATAGCATCGAAGTTTTGTTTGCATCTGAAAGAATTTGCAATTAGGGAGTTTCTGCTTGATGAAAATGTACATACCTTACACAGTACTTAAATACAAGTGCGAACACCTTAATTATCATGGATTTTAAAGTATGACTAAATAGCCAGCATACGTTACAGTTTAGGATTATTTATAAAAGAATAAGTGTAACTATTCCCTCGATAATGTGAAAAACTCACAAAATATTTATAAATTCAATATATTTGCGTACTGTGCAGTTTAAACTGAAAGAGAGAAAGCATGTTCGTTGCCAGCAAAACATGGACGCTGCAGCAGAAATTGAAATGCATACATTTCAATATCCCAATGAGCTCTTCATTTCCCTCATTTATATTCCTCTTGGATGTGGATACCTTATTTGACACGAAAATTGCCAATTTTTCTCTTTCTTCTTCTTAAACCTGGAAGTTTACAAAGTACTTCTTCTGTAAGAAAATATTCGACATTTTTGCGACAAAGTATTTACTTTATATTTGACATCTCTAGCCCTTTGGTTTTCAGCATTATTTTTTAAGCGGGAGATCTGGGGTTCGAATCCCGCGTGGACCGTCCTCCCTGATTTAGGTTTTTTCCACGCTTTCTTCAGTCCTCAAATGGCAAATGCCGGAGAGGCACCCTAAACTTAAGCCTGGAATATTTCCTTCCTTTAAAAAAAAGTAATTTCCCAATTTATCATTTCATCTCATGTATCATTAGTGTCCACCGTCTATGATGCCTCAGTAGTGAAAATGGCTTTAAACACCAGCTAAAAAAAAAAAAAAAATTAACAACCAGGCTACTATCTGCTTTCGTATGAATATATAATAAGAGTTTTTAACTAAAAAAAAAAAAAACACGTATTAGCTTCCTATGTTGAAATAATATTTTGAAATACTTTTATTTCTTTACAAAAGTCATAGTTAATTGTCTTACTGTTTAGAGCATTTAATTACTGATCATGAATTATACTATTATATATGCCACTTTTGTTGCAATTTTTTTTTTTTGATTAATTACGAACACTCTTTAACATCTCAAGTCATCAGCGTCCCATTCAATTCAGGTCATGAAATGGCCGATAAATTTTGCTCACAGGTCTCTTCTTTCAGGCTTGAGGTTCTTTTTCGTGCCGTAAATGTACGACACGGGACTCATGACTTTACTTCCCTTCCGAAGGAAGCCATACTTAGGATTTTTACGCCGGAAAAAAATCCATTAACTGTAACCGGGATTGAACCCGCGATCTTGGGTCTAAGAAGCAAGTACGGTTACCACTACACCACCAGGACCGACATAACTTGATGATGAACCAGAAGGATGTAAGGTTACTTTTGTTTTAAGGAAAATTTTCGGATATATCTTCAACTAGGAACTCGTTTCCATTTTGGACCCCTCCCCCAAAAACCTCTGCAGCTGTTTTGAGTCTGTCTTCCTCTCTTAAACAACGGACGATGTGTGTGTGTGTCTGTGTGTGGCGTCTTACTAGATCGAAGATCGTCACCTCTCCATCAGGCAGCTTCCCAATTGTCCTCACGAGGCTGAGTAGACCCCGTTCCAGACCTTCCTAACTTAGAAAAATTCCTAAGTAGATACCGGGAATCGAACCCGGGCCCGCAGTCAACAACGTTAACCACTAGATCAAGGAGGTAGTTTAAAAAAACTTTTTTTTTTTTGCTTACTAACGCAAACGATTACCAAGAGAAGGGTTGGGATTGAACAGAAATGTTCGATAGTTGAAGAAGAAGATTATTAAATCACTAATGTGTGTAACATTTCGTTGTTCAGGATAACACACTGCTTCAAAAATGTACAAGTGGATTATCTAAAAAAAATCATGAAACAGCTTGGACTAGGGCACAAGGCAGTCAGCTAAATCACATTCTAAAGATGAAAAAATCAAATGACACCTACATTTTTTTTTGAATTCGCGGACTTTTACAGGTTTCACGTAACTGCCTGACTGCCGGGTATATTTAAAGTAAATCCATCTCTCATTAGTCATACCATTAATTGCTTTAATAATATTATTTTCTAGGCGATCTCAATTGCACTTCCGAATGGAGTTTCACTTGTTGAAAATTTTGTTTCAAACGATCTTGCATATAAATACATACATTTACATATGTACGCACTGATTTCACGAAAAACTGTAGAGGAAATTACGAACAAATTATAATTTATGTTTTTTGCTATAGATGACTATGCTCTGTTCACTGTTTGAATGGGTCCTAATGTTTGATTTATTTAAGGACGCTCTTTAACAGCTCAGGTCATCAGCGTGGGTCCTAATGTGAGCAAATAAAATTGTATGCATCCGCCAAAAGCAATTTCTAAACACATTAGAAAAAAATAAGTAATGAACTACGAGGGGTGTCCGGGGGGTAAGTACTCGTTTCGAAAAAAAGGCATAACATATTTGTTTACACAAAACATTTATTTGTACATGAAAGAGCATTTTCGACATAGTTGCCCCCAATGTTCAGGCATTTGTCATAGCGGGAAATCAACTTTTGTATTCCCTCTTCAAACAAGGATGCCGCCAGTGAAGAGAGCCACTGCTGAACACCGATTCAGCTCCGTTATAGCTGTCAAAGCGCCTTCCTCCGAGTTCACGCTTCATGTTCAAGAACAAGTGGTAGTCGGAAGGCGCGAGATCGGGGCTGTATGGCGGGTAATTGAACTGCTCCTAACCGAATTGTTGAATTGTTTTGTGTGACACCAGCAGAATGGGGACGTGCGTTGCCATGAAGCAACACAACGCCTTGACTGAGCATTTCATTCCTTTTGTTTTGAATTGCGCGCCGAAGATTTCTCAATGTTTCACAGTATCGTACCGCATTGCTGGTTGCATCTCTGGGAAGGAACTCAACAAGCAAAATGCCCCGTCTGTCCTAGAACACAATGCATATGCTTTTTCACGCTGACAACGTTGATTTGAATTGTTGTAGTTTGGGAAATCGTGTGTGCATCCACTCCATCGACTGTTTTGATTCTGGAGTGACATGACAAACCCGTTTCACTGCAGTCACTATCCTGCTTAAGAATTTATCTCCCTCATCACAGTATCGGGTAAGAAATATCAAAGCACTGCCAAGTCACTTCGCTTTGTGGACATCTTCGGAACCTAACGGGAACACAGTTTGCGATAATTTAAGCGCTTTGTGACAATCTCGTGCAAACGGTTTTTGAAATTTGTGGGAACACATTACAAAGCATTTTTATTGTGAACGGTCTGTTTTCACGAATTGCCTCATTCTCTTGTTTAACCAAACCATCAGTGACAGCAGAAGGCCGCCCTCTCCGTGCTTCATCATGAACTTTGGATTGTCCATCACTGGATTGCCTAACCCACTGTCCCACCATTCCATCTGTCATTACATTTTCACCGTAAATCTCTACAAGTTGACGATGAATGGCTTAACATTCCTTGCGTTCAAAAACCGTATTACGGAACGTATTTCACAGTCGGTGGGATCAGAAATTGTCTTAAACATTCGAACGATCACAAACAGCTGTAAACACAACACGATCCGACTGTAATGGCGTCAGTGGACAGACAATGAACCAGAGAGACAAGTTACGTATGCGTGGAACTGCGACACTAGCGTTGCGGTGGGGTAGAACGAAATGGTTCTTACTTTCCGGACATGCCTCGTAATTCTATTTAATACATTACCTTTTAGCATGAATTACATCAAATGAGTAACAAGAAAAAGAATGATAAAATAATGATGATTAATAATAATAATAACAATTTAATAAATGAATAGGTTACCTTATAGAAACTAGCTAATAATTTTATCACTCGCAATGTAAATTGAAACTGTCAATTTACCTGATATTATCAACAGTAGTGTCTCATAAGGCGTCCCTTTCCCAAATTATATTTTTTCCACTGTCACAATATACTCAACGCATTTTTTAGCGAAGTCCGAAGAAATGTAAGCTATTGCAGTTGTACCAATGAATTTCATTTTAAATAATCTTTCCAAATCTACATCGATCCTATCTATTAGGCACTGAAAAATATATATATAAAATGTACATATAATATATACGTGTGATGTATGTATGTCCGTTAACGCTCTAGCGGTCGCAATTTTGTTTTTCCTCAACGAAACTCGGCACATAACCTTAATTAACAAACGATTAGTCGAGTTCATTAACCAGAAAAATTGGACCTTTGGTGGAGGCGGTCAACCTAAATCAAAAAGTTAAAAAACATTGAAAAATCACTAGCGACTGCAACCTAACGTTTTGCTCAAAGAAACTCGGTATATTTCTTTAAAATAAATTAATAACAGTTTTTGGAAATCAATGCACTCGGGCTATATGGAGTGGGGGTATACCTGAAAAAGGATGGGGGTTAAGGCGAACTTTTAAAATCACTCTAGCACCGTAATTTTTACATTTTTAAAGTAAATTTGGTATATTCCATACAAATAAAATAAAAAACATAGTTTCTGAAAATCGGAAAAATCATACCATTAAAAGTGGGGATCAGCCTTAAACCCAAAATTTAAAAACCACTCTTTAGGAAAGCCAACATTGGTATTTTTTTTTGTCACAAAAAAAAACTCGGCATATATCAATTATATCAAATAAGAAAAAATATTTCTGAAAATTAGTGAAATTAGATTATTAGGAATGGTGATTTACCTAAAAACGAGAGGAACTTATAGAGAAATTTAAAAATCACGCACGGGGCCGCATTTTAAACATATTTAAAAGAAACTCGGTATATGCCATTGAAATAAAATAAGAAAAATACTTTCTGAAAATCAGTGAAATCGGACAATTAGGAGGAGTTTTTTTTTTTTTTTTTTTTTTTTTCCCCGCCTGAAACTCCAAATTTAAAAATCGCACTAGCAGGCACCAAATATTTCCTTTTTTCTGTTCTAAACTCCGTATATAGCATTTAAATAAAATAAGAATAACAGTTTCTGAAAATCATCAGATTGTTGGGGGTAGGGATTTATATGAAATTTTTTTTTAAGGGAAACTCGCTTTATACCATTGAAGTTAAATAAAAAACATATTTTCTGAAAAACATTACAATGGCACTATTAGCAAGGTTGGTCACTCTAACAACATTAATATTTGTTTGTTTGTTTTTGGAAACTGTAAATAACATTTGTATGAAATAAGAAAAATAGCTCTGAAAATCAATTAAATCGTGCCATTAGGGATGGGGGTTTGCCTGAAACCCCAAATTTAAAACCGCTCTATCGGCACCAATTTCTTCTTTCTTCACAACAAAATTCGGAATATAAGATTTAAATTAAATGAGAAAGTTTCCGAAAATTAGGGAAATTGGACTATTAGGAGTAGGGATATACTTATAAACCGAAATTTAAAAAGGCTCTTGCGTTTAATTTTCTCTACATTGTTTTAAAACAAAAGGACAAATTAATTCAACATATAAACGTTGCATATGTGTTAATTTTAACAAAAATATCGTCATGAAGATAAAAAATGTAAAATATCAATCTAACATGCATTTGAAAATTATATTTATATATAAAAGCGCTCTCTAATAACTTCAGAAAACTACAGTAACATTTAAATTAAATTTCAAAGTCAATGAAAATAGATGTACTTTCGATTTTTTTATTTACTTGGTACATCGAAACTGTTTTTAAATAGTAACATTTTTTTGTTTTATTTAAACATATATACAGAATGTAACTCGAAACTTCTGTTATTTCTCTCTATTTTAGTGAATGTAAAAATGGTACCAAGGTCCTAGCTCAGAAGTATGGTTATATTTCAGAATGTTTAAAAATACTCACACAGTATTGCTTTGTCTATCGGTTGTCACATATTTCAGTTAATTAATGGTTGTGAATTAATCTCAATAATAATGATAATTCTAAAAAGGTGATTTCTCTTTAGTAATAAACGGATACTTTTTTATGTTTTCAAGACTTCTTAATGTGCAGAATCGGTACTATTATAAAAAACGCCAATGAACTTAGAAGGGATTTGGCGATGTCTTTTATTGCGAGGGTGGAATAAACACAATACGGAAAATATGTTAAACTTGTTTATAAATATTGTTTTCTCACCGCTACGAAGTCTTACTTCTTTTGTTTCAGTTAACTAAACCACTCTGTTTTTGTTGTGATACGAATGAATAACAGTTGTTAGTAGGCCGTTTATTTCTATGAATATGAAATATTAAAGTACTGTATTTTATGTATATTTTATGCAATACTTTTGTGATAGTAGAATGTCATGCGGTTAATGTTTACATTAGGACCAATTCTAGGAATAAACGGAGTATATGCTATGGAATCTCTGGGCATAATCTACAAATGTGCTGTTTGCAGGTACAATTGTAGATTACAATACTGAAATTTCAAAATATCAGCCAACTAAGGGCTCTGAGTGTCAAAATGTACAGAAACATCAACAGAAAAAT
The DNA here is from genome assembly GCA_030762175.1 of Metallyticus violacea. NCBI lineage: Eukaryota > Metazoa > Arthropoda > Insecta > Mantodea > Metallyticidae > Metallyticus > Metallyticus violacea. The sequence goes on along the minus strand of CM060845.1, from coordinate 105,661,510 downwards.
TTACCCCAATATAAAATAGAATTCAACTGATAAATTGTTGTAACCACCTAGGGAAAAAAAATCATATTAAAATTTTGCAACGTAACGACAAGTTTCTTACTTTCCATATTTTGGAGATTAATGAAGGAAAGAAAATACACAGGATAGAAATGCTATTTTAGGGAGTAATGGGCGATATATCTAATTAACAGGAAAATTTCCTACCGATCAAATACTTTTATATTCACGACCAGGAAGAATCATTTAAGTATTATTTCTTGAGGAAATGGTTTATAAAGTTTTTTAAACTGGCTACAAACTAAATTTTCTTCTTCTGCAATAAAGAAGGTGAAGCGCCATTCACATTTGTTTAAACACACTATCATTCCAATTTCAAACTATTATTTCATAAAAATTACATGCGATCTCAGTAATCTGTATTTTTTTGTTATTGATACCGAAGATATTTATATTTATATTATTCTCGATATGACGAACAACGATTAATAAACTAGAGAGGATTTTTTCATACATATATTGAGAACTACTAAATATAGTTCATATTTTAATATAATTTATTAATTATCAAATATATAACAATTTAATAGAATGCTATTAATATTCAACTCTAGAGAAATAATTTGCGTATGAAACCAGTGGATTCGATGGATATGACCATGATATAAAGTAGCTCTTTTGTTACAAACTAATCAAGTGCGTAATATACCGATTGTTTCCACTTCCTTATCAGAGTTTTTATTCAGGATGTAATGAACACCGAACTATTTGCAACTATATAGAAGGTTCTTTAACAAGAAATTTGAGAGTCAGTCCTGGTGGTGTAATGGTAATCATATTTGCCTTCTAAACCCAAGATCGCGGGTTTAATCCAGGATTTTTTCGCGCTTAGAAATCCTAAGTATGGCTTCCTTCGGAAGGGAAGTAAAGCCGTGGGTCCCGTGTCGTACATTTACGTCACGAAAAAGAACCTCAAGCCTGAAAGAAGAGGTCTCTGAGCAAAATTTATCGACCGTTTCACGCCCTGAATAGAATGGAACGATGATGACCTGAGATGTTAAAGAGCGCTAATAAATAACCAAATTAAAAAAAGAAGAAAATTGAGATAGATAACTCCGGGTCAAAGGTTACAAATAAACAAATTAATACACGCAACTAAATTTTAGTTTTACTTGCACCTTAAAGCATGCTAGTCATGCAAACGCCTATTAACAGATTGAAATGCAGTCCGGTATGAAATACTTATATTAGGAAATCTTACACTACCTTCCCCATGTCGACAAGTTCAGACAATATGTAACCATTCTACATTTCCTCGATTTGTAATTTATTCGAAAGGTCATTTTATCCTATATCTTTCAGTTACAAAACTAGCAGCTGCAAAACCAGTAACAGATATCTTGCAACATTAGCAAAAATGTCCGCCTCGCGGGACCTGCGTAAACTAAGGGAATTCCTCACCGAGTTAAATCAATTTTACTAAAAATTAATATAAAAACTAAATTAGGCCTTATTAATTAATGAAATGAAATAAGTTATGGCATTACTGTGTGGTATTTGGGGAACAAAATTAGAATTCTTGGAACGTATAAGTTTTACAAACACATTTTTAAAAGTATTATTGTTATTATATTCATTATTATTATTATCATTATCATTATTATTAAACCAAAAGAATCAATGTTACACTGCTAGTTAATTAAATGAAATATAGAAAAAACAGAAAGTTTCGAGTTACATTGTGTATTTAAGATGTTCATGTGTTTCAATAAAACAAAAACATGTTGCTATTTAAAAACAATTGCAATGTACCTACTAAGCAAATAAAAACAATCGAAAGTTTCATCGATTTTCATTGGCTTTGAAATTTAATTGAAATGTTATTGTATAAAAACATGTAACGTAAACGTTTTCTTAAGGTTATTACAGAGCAATACAAATATAATTCTCAAACACATATTAGATTAATATTTCACATTTACTATTTCCACGATGATGCTGCTCTTGTTAAATATAAAATATATACATGATATATTTTATATATTAATACAGTTTATATGCTGAATTTATTTTTCCGTTTAATTTAAAACATTAGAGGGAAAATTAAACGCAAGGGCGCTTTTTAAATGTTTATTTTCAAGTATATTTTTACTCCTAATGGTCCAATTTACCTAATTTTCAGAAATTGTTTTTCTTGTTTTATTTAAATGGCATATACGGAATTTCTTTGTGAAGAACCAAATATTGGTGCCACTTTCATAATTATATGTTGTGAGCTCTTAAATGAACATATTGCATTTAGTAATACTTCCCTTTGACAGAAAGATAACTGCTTCTATATTTCTAATTGCGAAGTTCTTTGGTACCTTAATTTTTCTCCCAATTTTTATTTGATCTTGTAAATTTGGAATTTTCATCTTCAAATCCTTTATTTCGAGAATGAATTACATGGTTCATTCTTGCAATTCAGTAGCGCTTATATATCTTATATAAGAAGATTCAAGTAAAGTACTGCATATATATTAAATAAATATCGAGTACCTTCGATATTCGTTTTTTTATTTTTATCACCTTCACTTGTCTTCTTGTCATAAAAGAATTCAAGCAGTTTCAAACATAGCGATTACTAATCTGTGACCTTTTCTTAGTGTTTTATCCTTTTCTAGTTATTGCTTTTATATATATTCCAACTTTTGTCATCCATTTAGCTCAAGTATCTTTGCTCTAAAATAATGCAACAAGCATATTCGTGACTGTAAAGGAGAAATCAGCCCTCATACATTTTTTCTCGCATTTCCTCATCGCATGAAAATCTATGGAAAAAGAATTAACTATGTATTGTTTTTATCTTCTTTACTTTTACGTGTAGTAACAATATATAAAATAGACATTTTACCACAATACGCAGACTAAATGCAATACAAATTATAGATCAGGAGTGACCGATGTATCGACTTTCGTACAGTGACGTCACTGATTTCTACCCATTCTAAATGAACCTTACTGTCTTACTCAAGTTACCGTGGTAGGTTATCCCAATGCTCGAAGAATTAGAGCACCTTCTTTGTAGTTGATGAAAGTAAAACCCCACTTTTTATGTTTCATCATATATAGGACGCAATTAGTGCACATACAGACATAAAGTATGCGAGGGTTATACTGAAAGTCGTGAGTCGTCATTGTTAAAATTCAAATTCCAACAATGTAACAAAAAGAACTGCAAGATGGTAATCTACAGACTTTACACCACATGTTGCCACATTGTGACGTCATTAGCTTCTATCACGTAACCACGGGCAGTGTTTCCAAAATGGCGGACATCAATGTTTCGTTTCGACAGCGTATTGTCATTGAATTTCTTGTTAAAGAGGAAACATTTCAAACGTGGGAAAACGAGTATCTAAGATGAGCCTCGTAGCGGTCGCCCGCGAACTGCAACAAGGAAAGAGTTGATGAGCTCATTAGAGAAGATAGGCGCATCACTGTGGATGAAATCGCTGCAGTAGGACATAGTGCAGTGCAAGAAATGATAAAACGCTTAGGTTATCGAAAAGTTTGTGTCCGTTGGGTCCCACGTTTATTGATAGAAGACCACAAACTTCAGAGAATAACCATCAGTCAAAACCAACTTCAGAGATTTCAAAATTTCATTTCAAGGAGATGAAAGCTGGTTCCATCATTACAAGCCTGAAACAAAATGCCAGAGTATGGAATGACACCATTTGGATTCGCCATCGAAGAAGAAAGCGAAGACAATGCGATCTGCTGGGAAGGTTATGGGTAGCGTGTTCTGGGAAGCAGTAGGTTGCATTCTGGTTGATTTTCTTGAATCTGGACAAACCATAAATGCTGCCCGCTATATCCAGACACTTTGGAAACTCCGTCGTGGATTGCGCGATAAGCACCCTGGAAAGAAGATATTCTTGCAACAGGATAATGCGCGTCCTCACACTGCTCGTGTCACAGTAGAGACATTCTCATTCCCACATTTGGGTGGGAACTCTTCCACATCCTCCCTACAGTCCCGACTTGGCATGATCCGACTGCCATCTTTTAGTTCTGTTAAGGAACAGATGCGAGGCCAACACTACGAGACGGGAGAGAATATTCGGAAAGCATTGCATCAGTGTCTACGTGCAGCTGGAACGGAGTTCTATCGTAAGGGTATTTTCCAACTTGCAGCACGATGGGAAAAATGTGTGCAAAAAAATGAAGACTATGTTGAAAATTTAGAGAAAAGTCTGTAGATTACGATGATTTACTTGGTTTATCTAAAAAATAAATATTAAAGAGGTTTAAAAATTGTTGGTCACTACTTTCAATATGGCCCTCGTATAAATTGTTGCAGACTAGTTACTAGGTAATTTTTGTTACTTTCTATTTATTTCTATTTATTGTTATTACATATTGCCTCCTAACTTCACAATCGCTACAACTTGAAGCCTATTATGTTCAGAAAACACTCTTAGACGAGCAGAGTAACACAGCTGTGTGTTTTAATTCAGATGCATATTCCTACAAGCGCTTGATTGCCAACTTGTTTTACATATTCAATTTTTTTTTTTGTTTGCTGTTTTAGTTTGTTAGGGTATTCAATGCATATACCTCTATGTGCCTAATTAACTTAATTATTAAGTGTACTTTCTCTGTAGGAACACATAAACCTCGTTTCTTCAAGACGAACTGTTTTGGAATGTGTGGGGAACACCAGCCATTATTTACACCTGCAAAGAAAGACCTTTCTAGCACTTAATGTATGTTTAATAACTTTAATTTGCTGTCAGAAATGTGCTTAAAGGTATAACAAGTAATACGAATACAAAAGCAATAATTACTGGAACATGATGAAGATGTAGAGGAGAATACTGCAGACGAAGGTGCTGGATGGATGATTGATATGCTGTTAATTCTCAAAACAGTGTGCCCCAGAAAATTTTAGTGCCTATCCTGCTTGTGGTAAGTAGGCTATGAAGTTTTGTCGCTATAGCAGGAAGGTTTGAAAAGAAGATCGTTTACACGCTATTGAAAAACACTTTGCCAGTCAAGTTTTTCTACTTTGCGGCTACAAATTGTTCACTTCCCTTGCAGCCAGCCCAGCTTTTAATTGCCGTGTGACGTTGTCTGATTTGATCGGCGTTTAACAGACAAAAGCGGCCGTGGTTTATCTCTCTTTCTAATGGCATCATTTCCAAATGAATGCCGCAACTGCGCTTTCAACGAAAAAGGCCAGAGTAGGCGTGGCTCAACAGGGGAAAGGTTTCCCTAAGCAATATTTATTATTGTTGTTATTATTATGATAATAATATTACAGTTTATTTTCTTGTTATACGTATCATATCCCAGCCTGTCATTAGGCTGACACAGATATGCCGGCAGGCCCGCTGGCTGGTGAGCCCTTTGCTACTACCAGAACATAAAAAGCAGACCTGATTAGAGGTGCCCAACCTCCCCAGAGTGTGTTTTGCGTATCCTTTAGTTGTATGTAATCAGTAATTTCCGCTTCATTCTGCCGTCTTTTGGTTTATATCTGTTATATTTAGAACAGTAAGAAAGATGCTTGGGGTCTTATAGCATGTTCATGAACAGAGTATAAGGAAAATAGCAAAGCAAGAGAACTGCACTCAATGCTGACATCATTAGCGTGCAAAATATTCTCTAATTTTTCCTCTACTTTTTATTTTTTATTTTTTAATGTATAATTTTAAATGCTTTTGCTTTTAAATAGCAGTACGCCATAGTGTTCGATCTCAGTTTCACGCATTTATCTTAAATATTCATTAAAGAGTTAACCAAAATTATTGAAAATAACTTAAAAGAATGTAGATCAGAATTAAGGATTCAAAACTAACTTAAATGTTTGTTTTATTAACTTTTACCAAAAAAAAAAAAATACCTTTACGTAACACATTGAGCATTCAAATTTATTTAGAAGTGCATCACCATGGTAGCTTTGCCTAATACATCGTGAAAATGTTTTAACAGAGAATTAATTTTTGTATATTAGTTTTAAGATTGAATATGGAATTAAAAGACCCTTCTTTGTGGAAAAATTTGGTTTACCTGAAGGTATAGATGGTATCGTGTTTCTTTATTTTATTTTATTTTATTTTATTTTATACAAGTTGTAGTGATGGTAAAGTTAGGAGGCTATATGCAATAACTTTTTAGAACTGAAAAGTACTCGAAGAATTTTTACTAAAGCATATTCTTTGTAGTTAATGAAAGGAAAATCTTAAATGGATTTAAAACTGGCTTTTATTCAATGAGCTTTTAGTAAAACTGTTAGTATAGACTTTTTGTTACTCTCTAATTTCTGTATCTATTAATATGATAAAATAAGTAATAATTATGGTAGTTCAACACCATGATAAAATATATATTTCATACACTGTTGCTACACGTAAAGATAATGGTGATGTAGTGGTAAACATACTTGCCTTCTAAACTCAAGATCGCAGGTTCAAACCCGGCCAGAATCGATGGATTTTTTCGGGTGTAAGAATCCTAAGTGTGACTTCATTCGGAAGGGAAGTAAAGCCGTGGGTCCCGTGTCGTACATTTGCGGCACGATAAAGAACCTCAAGTCTGAAAGATGAGGCATCTGAGTAAAATTTGTCGGCCGTTTCACGCCCTGATTTGAATGCGACGCTGACGACCTGAGTTGTTAAAGAGCGTCCATAAATAAACCAAATCAAAGTTATTTGCATTTAACGTTGATAGCCCACATTTAGAGTTGTACTTTGATTTAGTAAGCAAGCAGTGGACGATGAATTAATATTATTATTTATTTGAGAATAGTTATGGATTTTTGGTAACAATATTTTGTTCGTTTATCATTATACTTTCAAAATAGAAACTATAGATATCGACCTGTAGCTTTCAAATTTAAACACAGGAAAAGCTTTTGATATCATCAAAGTTTGAGAAAATGTGCCATTCATTAACGCTACAAGTTAAGTGGTTGATATTGTCGACTTAAGCATTGACACAGTTGAAATAAATAACAGCTGAACAAATGCAAGCAACTGTAGAATTTAACAATGGAACTCTGTAGTGCAACTTTCACGGCAGCTGGAGTCAAAGTAAGGTTGCACAGCTAGTAGAGAAATTCCAAGCGTCAGGAAGGATGAGGCTCCGCCATATAATTAGTGACGGGTTGTGATTGACGACCCATGAGAGCACTGTCGGCCCAGAACAACCCTCCCCCCTTACAATTATGTTCCTGGGTTACGGTACCATTGTCTGCAAAAACCCGCTTCCTAAACGGCTCTCGGGTTTAAAGTTTTGTGCCTACAGCCTGCTTTCTAAAATCTGAAATTGTATAATGTCTCTTGGATATTACACGGAAAATTAAGGTAGGGCAATCAATTAAATCATTTGATAAATTGCAAGAAACGTTAATTGATAATTAACTCCCGTGCCGATTGTTTACATCTTCAGAATATTACTACAACAAAAAACTTTAGGTCGGTGTACATTTCTTTCTTGAATCTTCAAACCTGCTTTGAGGGTAGGTCCATATGTTTCCGCCCTCGCCAATAAGGAATATTACCTTCACAAAAGGCGTCATACTTTATCTGTTAAGTAAATAATTATAGTTGTAACTTCCGTTCCACTGTGTTCAGTTGTTCAGATATACTTGCATAAAGAAGGCCATTTGTAGAAGATTGTGAAATGTTCAAAATGGAGTTTCGAGATGTTCTTCACAAATGAAGGACTTACTCAAAATGAAATGAAACAGCAATTGGACGGTGTATATGGGGAAGCATCCCCCTCATATTCTACCGTAAATGAATGGGCCAAACTTTTTCGAATGGTGAGAAAGCCTTGAAGACGAAGAACGTGCAGGTCGGCCCTTGTAGGTGCTCACTCCTGAAAACATCGCTCTTGTGGAAGGAGAAATTATGGAAGACCGGCGGCTCAAAGTTACAGAAATAGCAGCAAGGTTGGGCTTTCTAAAACAACAGTCCTTCGAATTATTCATGAACATTTAAACACAAATAAGATTAGTGCAAGATGGGTGCCTAGATTTCTTTCTTCAGTCCAAAAGCAGCAACGAGTCATTTGTTTTCAGACATTTTTGGAGCTCTGTCTTGGCAATGAGAAAGAAGTTCTGCAAACCATTGTTACATAAGATGAAACTATGGTCCTCTACTATAATTCCTTGTTTAAAAGAGAATCAATAGAGTGGTAGGCGTAAACCTGGCGAAGTATCGCCTCTAAAGACAAAGATCACTCAGCAACCAAGATCATGGCTACAATCTTTTGGGACTGTGACGGAATACTCTTCATCGACTTCAAAGATAGGAACAAAATAGTAAATGGGGAGTACTATGCTGGCCTGCTGCATAGACTACGTGTTTCAATCAAAGAGAAAAGGCAAAGAAAGCTGAGTGGCGGTGTGCGCCTTCTTGACGACAGCGCGCGTGTGCACACAGCTTGTTGCAAAGCAAGCTGTGAAGAAATTGAGGCTTCAAGGAGATGGACAATCCACCCTACAGCCCAGATATAGGTCCCAGTGACTATTTTCTCTTCTCAAAACTCAAGAAGGTCCTTCGAGGAAGGAAATTTAAGTGTGTCGAAGAAGTGAAGGATGTTGTTTATGCCCATTTTGCAAACAAGATATCTGACTATCATACTTCAGCATCTTTGTTTTGCATTACTAGCTACGAGTAGACGTTATTTTCATGTCAGTTGTTATTTTAAAATGATAGAAGAGGGTGTATTTTATGAACTACATTTTCAGAGTGTATGAGTGAAGTTTAGAACTATTTCAGCTGGATCTCGTGAAAGATAACGGTGCCATTTGTAAAAAGAGTTGGAAAATATGAAAATATTGAATATTGATGCTAGATATAAATATTTATCGAATATCAAGAAAACTTGATATTGATCAATTTCTCGTTTTACAAACGTAAAAGTAAATAAAGGAAAGTCAATTCATAATCTCAAACTTATGTCATCAGATAAGGAAATGAAAGCTGCTCCTTAACTTTGTAGTAGTGGTAGTGGTTACAATCTACCTCATTTAAGTCACGCGGTCCTGGGACTAAACGTGATTTCCCAATACATTAGAAAGTACATGAAATTACACAAACCAATATTTAACTCTTAAGTCAATTTCGGCATATATAATAATGAAATGAATAAATGATATAATATATATTATAACAGAAAAATTCGAAATGTATAAATAAGAGAAAAAGAATAGAGAGCGGTGCAAAAGTAAATAACTTACACTTCATATGTACACATAGCTCCAAAAATATAGTGACATATTACATGTTCCCTTACACTCCCGTTGTCTGGCTCTTCCAATATGACAGCTGTCTCACTTTATTTAAAAAATAACCTACTCCCTCTTCCTCCTTCTTAACAGTCAACAAACGGGGCCAGTAGATATCTGTTTCTCCATCCTTCCGTCCCCTTGTAGTACGCCAGAATATGTTCCCAAGATTCTTTCTCCGCACATATAGGGCACATACTCCTGCCCTCTCTGCCTGTTACTTGTAGTGTTTCAGCGGGACTCTACATAGAGGCTGCAATTATGCAAACACAAACCTTTGTTTCTTTCATGCTTATTTTTCTTTGTATGAATTTTCAACAAGTTGCAGAATTTAGCTACATTGCTGTCAAACTTAAAAGTTGTATTTATCTTACCCATGTCTCTAAATAACGTACCTGTTTGTAATGATCACTAACACTAAGACATTAAACGTACATTTAAGGACATTGCATTTCTTTGCAATAAATTACCCAAAATAAGCTAGTGGAAATCAATTTTAATACAAATCGGTGCACTGTAGGCATTTAAAACGCTGCAGTATAGACCAAAAACTGGTTACAATGCACCGGGGGGGGGGGGAATCACACTGCAAGAAACATAATTAACTCGTACATGCTCTGACAGAAACGGTACCTTAATGACCGACCTCCAAGACTGCAAAATTTTTGCAAGTGTGAGAGATTTAGAGAGACTGTAGCAAATGTAAGAAAGCGCGCAAAATAATTTTTCATTAGTTTTTGAAACCGCCACGGGTGGCCGAGGTCTTTAAGGCACGAACTCATGAGCGGGAGGTCTGGGGTTCGAATCACACCAGGATCGTCCTCCCTAACTTTTTTTTTCAGGTTTTCCTCAGTGCTCATAAAAGGAGAATGCCTGGGAGGTACCCTGAAACGTTTCCTATCTTAAAAAAAATATCGTTTCCAAATTTATAATTTCATTCATATGTCGTAGGTGTCCGCCGCCTGTGGTGCCTCAGTAGTATCGGGCGTAAAACACTACAAAAATTATATATGGTTTGTGATGATGTTCAAGTGACATAACACCCCCCTAAAAAAACTGCTGCTATTTCTAATTTAAGGACTGAACATCTCTACTACATCTTTCAGAATTTAATGTTGCCACATTTCCGCAAGCTTTCTTTGTTTATTTTTGTAGATTCTTAAATCTTTGTTCCTATCACTGGTAATGTAAATTTTTTAGTACTGTTTTATCTTCCGGTCTTACACTATACACTTATTACCGATGCATTCACCTTGGTTCTTTTCTGTCAGAAGATAATTTTATCATCTAAACAATTGTACAAGAATTGAGCATATCTTCATTGCTGCTTAGCATATATTTACGTTTGCTGTGTCGTTCGTCTTTGCCCCTTGACCTAATAGTTCACAAATGAGCTGAAAAAAAATAACAGTTTATGCAGTAATTGCGTAAATATTTTGACATTTCACTATTTTAATGCCAGAAACGATTAGAATGAAAGTAGAAAAATATTTGCAGAGCTTTTATGAAGAGAACTGAGCGGTAAAGTATTTAGCTGAAAAAACTACATAACTGCATCTAATTTCTTATATATATATATATATATATATATATATATATATATATATATATATATATTTAAATATAAGTCATAATTCGAAGATGTGTAAATGAGCATATTAATGAAACAGAATTAGACAGAACTTCGATAAAAAAAAAAAGACTAAGTTCCTAGTAAACTAATAGCGTTTTATATTACAAGTTTCTCAAAAAGGAACAAAAGAACCTGTACCCCATTGTATTAATTTATTTATTTAGATTATTTACGTACTCTTAACATCTCAGGTTATATGTGTCCCATTCAATTCAGGGCATTAAAGGACCGATAAATTTTACTCAAAGGCCTCTTTTGAGGTTTTTACGTGCCGTAAATCTACACATGGGACTCGCAGCTTTACTTTCTTTCCGAATGAAACCATACTAAGACTTTTTGTAACCATAGCAACCTGACCAGGCAAGACAGTTGACAAGTGCTGACCTGGTGTTTTCAGAATTTGCTGTAACTTTCCTTTCAGTAGATCCGGGAAATATGCGCGCTTATCGACCACATGATTATGCTATTATAATCATTTCCTGCATTGTTATAGCAAGGAAGGAGCGAGCCCGCCCGCAAGTTCCAAGTACAATCAATTTTGCGGTTTGGCAAAATATTTAGGGACCGGTGACTATGAGCAAAGCATAGCTAATGTGTTCAACCTGTTATTACTCTGGTGTTTTTTAAAATTTTTGTAATAGTGTTTAACACCCGTTTTAACTACTGAGGCATTACAGGCGGTGAACACTGATGATACCTGAGATGAAATGATCAACTGGAAAAGAATTTTTTTTAAGGAAGGAAGCGTTCTAAGCCTAAGCTTAGGGTACTTCCCCGGCATTTGCCATTTATGAGAACTGAGGAAAATCAATCAATCAGAGAGATGATCAGTCCTGGTGGGAATGGAACCCTAGACTTCCCGCTCACGAGTTCGCCCCTTAACGACCTCGGCCACCCGTGGAGGTCATTACTCTGTTGTGGATATTAATACCTTTCTATGAAATATTCAAAATTGCTCTAAACCAATTAACATGAAGAAGGTAGGTACATATAGAATAATGCGCCGGCATTTATTCTCAATCCGGGGTGTTTTTTTGAATTTTTTTTTTGTTTGCTAGAAGTTTTTTAAGTGTGCGACATATTTTTGTAAAAATATAGCAATTGCCAATGTTTCTTATCGTTAAAATGAAAAAAATGTTTATATCTTTCTAATGTGTCATTTATTTATATAGTGTTTGTGATTTCTGGAATATTGCAATATTTATTTTAATCATTACCATCAAGCTCACCCCTGATCCCTTCCAACTCCAATTTTTCATTTCTTGGGTGTGCCAATTGACCTTAATCCTTTTGGTATTTCTATGTTTGCAGTGGCAATCTGGTACTCTTCAAGGGAGTTAGAGATGTGCATTCAATTATATTTTCTTTCATTTATACAATGGTTTTACATTCGGTTTAACATTTACATCTGGTTTCATATTTTCTCCGTTCAAGTGACTGCTTCCACTGAACTTAAATGAACCCCAATTCCGCTGCTAAATTCGTCTTAATCTTTCTCATTTTAAAATAATTTTTGCTCTTGTACGATATACAGAACGAGCAATATTTTATAACATTTTAGCATATTTAATTTTCTGGTTCTTCCTTATTGTTCCAAAGATCTGACTGAATTAAATTATTTTATTGTATATATTCCCTTCTTTATAAAGCTATGATTGGCAAACTAAATAATTGTAATTTGATATTTGCTTTTTGTATCTTCGCTTATCACAATTTTCATTCTAATTATGTTTCTCTGCATTAAAAGTCATGTATTTTGTTTTCTCATTTTTTTTTTTTTTCATTTTAATTTTATCTCAACTACTCCATGTATACTCTGCTATCATTTAAAATGCTGGAGTTTTTATATTATATTATAATTACTTGAATATAAATATAAATGGCATTCCTCTTGCTTTCAGTATTTCCCAAAAATTTTCCCTTATTATCTCACTGAACGTTTTTGATAACTTATGATTATTATACAGACTTCTTTATGACATTGCTGGTTTTTCTATTTTTGCTTTCCCGAATCACAAATTAAAGTGTCAAACATATTAGTTTAAAACATGATTACTTATGATTATAAAAACACAGTAAAAAAAAAAAAGTGCGCCCCAAACCAACTGTACTGCAAACTGATTTTCTACTAACCACGCACTCTTTCCAACTGAGCTATTTAGCAGCATGAGGGTTTGACAGTCAAGTTCATATAATAAAAAGTACTTGCTTGTCACGGTATCATTTTCAACAGTTTTTTTATTGATTTATTTATGGACGCTCTTTAACACCTCAGGTCATCAGCGTCCCATTCAACTCAGGGCGTGAAACGGCCGACAAATTTTGCTCAGAGGCCTCTCTTTCAGGCTTGAGGTTCTTTTGGTGCCGTAAATGTACGACACGAGACCCACGGCTTTATTCCCTTCCGAAGGAAGCCATACTTAGGATTTTTACGCTCGAAAAAATCCATCGGTCCTGGCCGGGTTCGAACCCGCGTTCTTGGTTGTAGGATTCAACAGTTGTACAAAAGCATTGTAGTATCATATATTTATTTACGAGTATATTAAAGGACTACTACTACTACTACGACTAATACTACTACTACTACTACTACTACTACTATTACTATTACTAGTACTATTACAACTACTACTATTAGTACTACTACTATTACTACTACTATTACTATTACTAGTACTACTGTTACTAGTACTAGTAATATTACTACTACTATTACTATTACTAGTACTATTACAACTACTACTACTATTACTACTACTATTACTAGTACTACTACTATTACTATTACTAGTACTAGTACTATTACTACTACTACTATTACTATTACTATTACTAATACTAGTACTATTACTAATACTAGTACTATTACTACTACCACTACTATTACTACTACTACTATTACTACTACCACTACTACTATTACCACTACTACTACTACTACTACTACTACTACTACTATTACTATTACGACTACTATTACTATTACTACTACTACTACTATTACTACTACTAGTACTATTACTAGTACTATTACTACTACTCTACTATTACTACTACTACTATTACTATTACTAGCACTATTACTACTACGACTACTACTACTATTACTAGTACTATTACTATTACTACTACTACTATTACTACTACTATTACTACTACTACCACTATTACTACTACTACCACTATTACTACTACCACTACTACTACTATTACTACTACTACCACCACTACTACTACTACTACTAGTACTATTTACTACTACTAGTACTATTACTACTACTACTACTACTATTACTACTATTATTACTACTATTACCACTACTACTACTGTTACTATTACTATTACTACTACTACTGTTACTATTACTATTACTACTACTACTATTTACTACTACTACTATTACTACTACTACTATTACTACTACTACTATTACTACTACTACTATTACTACTACTGCTGCTACTACTATTACTACTACTAGTACTACTACTACTACAACTACTACTATGTATTTTATTAAATAATCAAATAGTGCTTTGCATATACCTACACTAATTGCTGTAGAGATGATACTGCAAGCTTATCTTTGGTTTTCCATTTGACTTTCTTTCCTTGTATCTTAATTTTGTGACTGTGCAAAGCGGTACATAAGGAGAAAGTTATGCCATTTCCAGACAGGGAGTAAGCAAGCGGCGTATTCCGCAAGGGTTTCCGAAATTTGGGTTCCAAATTGGAATTATGAGGAAATGGATCCCAAATTATAGTTCTGCAGATCTGTTGGCTGATGTGTTGTTATTATAATATATTAAACGTTGCGGCAAAGCATTTAGGCTGGAGAACACGGTAATTCACTTTGCCTGTATACTTCCTCAGTCTGTTGAGGAAATAGCCCCCCGGGGCTTCGGGTTCATAATGTATGGCCTTAAACATTTTAAGCTGAGAGAACAAAGATCGTTTAGCTTTGCGAGGTGCCAGAGATTTTCAAGGGTGGCCAAAGTACCTATCACTAGGGCTAGATATTTTTCAATGTTATTAACTTTATTTAAACCAATTAGCGTGACTGGTTTAGCTATTCAAAGCAGATAATATTAATAAATTATATACCAATAAATAATATTGGAAGATTTTGAAACATTTACAGTAGCAGTTTATGGCTTTTAGAACTTGTGCTGTTCAGATTTTGTAGTTTACCAGTTACTTCTGTCGATTTTGTAAAATTCATTAATTGAAATATATGCTGTTGATTCAGTTTTGGCCATCATAGCCTTTCCATAAACTTTTCTTCCTATTACTTACTGTTTTTAAGTGAAACAGTAATTATTTCAATAAAAGAATTGTAATAATAAAGTTTACTGGGGAAACTATGCATTAGGAACACCGAAACACTATAAATTGATCCAGGAATTGTAATTTATTCGAAATAAAAGTTTACAAAGTATTATAAAAGCAATTAACAGAAACTATTTTGAGACTGGCTTAATTTCATTGACAACTCTTTTAATGCTCATATCTTGAAAAAATGTTTAACAGCAATTTCTTGTGAGCAGAAATGCAGTTAAAGAACGTTTAGTATACCTGTTTTTGCACATACTACATCTACAGTAAGATTATTTTAGTTACGGGCCGCCTAAGTGCGGCTTCTTACTGGGGAAGTGCAGCCGCCGTAACTGGCAAAAGGAAGGCTAGAGTCGCCGAGCGCAAAATCAGTTATTTAAATTTTTACTGAGAGCATAAAATAATATCTACTGTTTCAAATTAACAATCATAATTATAATAATAAGTACAAACCTGTGATACAAGAAATATTAAAAATGATGTCCCTCAGTGGCAATACGTTGCCTGCATCTGCTTAGGAAATTCCTGTATTTTATCTAATTTTTCTTTAACAGTTCTTTGGAACATGTTTCTTGTTATTGAGATATCCTATCTTATCTAATATTTTAATAAGTTGACCAACAATTTCTCTACGTGGAACATACTGCGCGAAGATATTTTCTCGCGAGTCCCTTAACATTTCTACGCAGATGTATGGAATATAAAAACCCTTTCTTCAAAATAACGCATATGTACTGGCACAACAAACGAAAAACTATTAGCCGGACTATTTACACACAGTGAAAGCACCGAGTAGTGCAGGAACACACATCAATCGCTGACAAAGTCATCTTCAAACTAACTACAATATGCAATATAAGGCATGGCGACTGGATTCTTCCAGGCGCAACCCAAATAACTTTACTATACCGTACATATATACGTGTATTATATGACGAGAGCAAAATAAGCATTGAAGCGGTTTTGATGTATGGCAGCCCCACGATGGGCGCCAATTTTTGAAGTGGCTTTGTCGGTGGGCCATAGGTTGATGGCCAATAATTAAGTGATTTAATTGCTGATCGCCATATTTTGTATCGTTAATTGACTATTGATAGCTTTGGTGTTGTTGCCCACGCTTCATGACAACTCTATCTTTAGGTTTTGTTCCGCTATTATGTGACTCGTGCTCAACAGGATTGAGAGAGGATATCATTGTATTAATAATCACGCGGCGAATAGATTTAATATGTATATCTATTATTCAGAAGATCTTTCGCATCCTATGGTATTCTGCGTACGGTAGAACTTAACTACATCTAGCAAAATTTTAGCTGCGCGACGAATAGATTGAATATGTATAGATATAGATTGAATATGTATAGTGATCTATTATTCAGAAGATCTTTCGCATCCTCTGGTGTTCTGCGTACGGTAGAACTTAACTACATCTAGCAAAATTTTAGCTGCGCGACTCTCAAAGAGACGAACTGAGAACTGCGTCCGAAGCAGTACCCGCGTTGATTAAAGAGCTTATTCTGCGTGAAATGATTTATCGGAACTGATCTCTGCTATATGAACATGTGGACTGATGCTCCAGAGGAGCAAACGGATCCTTATATATTCGATTTAACTAAACAATGCCTTCACGAAACTAAGGGGATCACACAAGCACGCGCAAGTCTCACGCCTTGCTTTAAAAATTAAAAATATACTTCTATTATTGGCTGCCAAGGCCTGCCATCCGTCATTATATGAAAGTTTAAAACATTTGTTTACATTGGTTGGTTTAAAGTTAACTGTACAAACTGCTGACGAGTTCATTACCAAAACTTCATCGATGACAAGATGCACCCAAGATGCAATATCAAGTAGCTCAGGGCATTAATGTCATAGAGGTAAAGAACCAGGTGGCCGACAACAAAGTACCGCGTGAAAAACACTTATAGGCATTTAATGAAACAAATTAACGTGTGGTTTGAACCCTTGCCTTCCATCTCCCTCCTCCCGTGACCACTAAAGCACAAATGCGATTTCGGACCCCTGACCGACTCGGGGTATGAAGTGGGACCCTCGGGTATATACATCATCATCACATCACATTATAAACCGCATCAATCCCCTTTTGTTTGCAGAACTGACTAAAACTACTTTGCGAAACGGGTAATTTTACAAGTTTTTGTAAGTTTTTAACTGAATTTACATTTTTATACTACGGCAAATTTATAACATTTCTTGTGCCTCGTAGGCCTAAGGATTTTTAGGGCATAAACGTCCTAAATATGGCTTCCTTTAGAAGAGAAGTAAAGCCATTGATCACGTATCGTAGATTTACGGTACGTAAAAGAACTTTATCCCTAAAACAGGAGGCTTCTGAGCAAAATTTATCAGTCGTTTCACGCCTGAAGTGAATGGAACGCTTTTTTTTTTATTTGATTTGTTTACGGACGCTCTTTAACATCTCAGGTCATCAGCGTCCCATTCCATTTAGGGCGAGAAACGGCCGACAGATTTTGCTCAGAGGCCTCTTCTTTCAGGCTTGAGGTTCTTTTATGTACCGTAAATATACGACACGGAACCCACGGTTTTACTTCCCTTCCGAAGGAAGCCATACTTAGGATTTTTGCGCCCGAAAAAATCCACCAATGCTAACCGGGTTTGAACCCACGATCTTGGGTTTGGAAGACAAGTATGGTTACCACTACACCACCAGGACCGACAAATGGAACGCTAATGACCTGAAATGTTAAACAACTCCTTAAATAAATGAACCTACCTAACGTAATACTTTAACTGTTTGTGAATCATAAGGACTACATAATGGGTAGTTAAAAGGACAATCCTGATATCGTAACCAAAAAATTCAAAATTTTACCATTGTGCAAACTTTTAATTATGGAGGGGGTCTACCTCTTGTGCTGGAGCGCAATTGGTTCATAATCAACCAAGAAAGAAGACACCAGGTGTTGCCCCTAATCACCTCCTTTTGCTGATCAATTGTCTATTCCGTATATACTGACTGCTTTTCCCATAATACAAAATGCTGGTAAATATTTTCATCGCGAGATATCAGACTAAAGAACACATATATAAAACTTAAAATATTTTACTTACAAAATATATTTTGTGTAAGCCGTTAACAGTTCGGTACCTGTTAAGTTTAGGTAGTTCAAAAGCCCCCCCCCCTTTTTTTTCATCACAAGCAGGTGAGCAATTAAAAGGAAGACGTCTTAATTTTTTGAACGCAGATTATTGAACAACAATCTACATGCAGAGCTACCAAATGTATTTTTAATAGCATGCCTAATGGCTTAAAATATTTCCAAGGGCATAAATTGCCTGTAAATTAGAGGCGAGTAAAATTAAGATGAATAGAGAAAATGAAATAAAAAACTGCATTCCCTGAGTGTAACATGCAAAGTGTTCATTAATATTTGCATATTAAAACTACAAAAAGTATTACAGGGTAGAGGTTGGTAGCAACAAAACAAATGACCAATAACTACAAGATTTATTTAGAAACATAATAGTTTCATAATCGGCTGTTATTGTATTTTTGTCCCAATTAGTAGTGGTAGTAATAGCAATAGTAATGGACGCTTTAGAATACATTCAAATAAATACAACCGTTGCATGGGCTACGGCCGCACACACTAATGTCGTCCTTATAACAATCAAAAGGGCCATTCACATACATACATACATACATACATACATACATACATACATACATACATACATACATACAAATCTACACGCATATATACAAATGTACAAATACTTCGATATATTTACGTTTTCTGTTAATAATTTTATATACAAATACGATGAACGAAACCCCTTACTCTTGAGCCCCCTTCCGTTTACCCACCCTCCTCCCCAACTCCCCTCTCTTCACCACAGCCATTAACCTTCTTTGTCGAGTCTTCTCTAGAAATATTCCCTAATTGTGTGAGTATCTCCCATGCACTTCCCGACAGATTTTCATATTTCTATTGTAATTCGGAAATTGCGGTGATAAATGCTAATTTCTTAAATGTTCCGTTTCCCTGCATTCTGCCAGAATATGCCTCCAGGTATCGGATTCTCCGCACAATGGGCAAATTCTTTCCCCGAGAGCATTAACTATTTTATTTCCTTTCCTTTCCAAGCGCCTAATCTGAGCCATGCGAGACCGCTTCTTTCTTCTCTGCCACAGATATCTAAATAATGTCCCCTCCCGCACATCGGATGTATTTGAACCTGCAGGTTAACAACAATTTTTCTACGCATTGAGACTCAATATTTTGTCTATCTATATCTCGCAAACGTCTGTCAACAATTTTCCAAATGTTTCGTGTAATTTCCTTTCTCCTTAACCAAATATACCCCAATCCAATTTTTTCTAAGCATTTTCTTATTTTTGATTCCCATTTGCTCCCTTAGACAGACTGCCCGAAGAAAAATTTGATTCCCCCGTATTGTCTTTAACCAGGACTTAATTGTTCTTATTTTTAAATTCACACTTTCGTTAGAGATACCAAACTCTTTAAGAAACCCACAATTTGCTATACCCCTCCCTATTTGTAGCAACCGTTTTAGAAACTGTGTTTGTATATGATTCAGTTCCTGGGTGTTTTCCCATACCCAAATTTCGGCCCCGTACACCAACTCTATTGTTCTAGGTGGAGTTTCGCGTATTTTTTACTAAGATCTTTAATGTCTCTATATTTTTAATTTTGGCCCAAATAAGGTAAGTAAGAAATTCATCTTCATCATCCCGATTTAGGCTCAATGACCTGTTCTGTCCCTTGAGGAAAATTCGTCTTGCCATCTGGTTGTTGGTCTTCCCACAATTCATGTTTAAGAAATTAACGAACTTAAATTTACCGTTTAATAACCTTATTAGGATTCTCATAATATTATATGTTGAATAATATTCAAATATTCAAAATTACTTTTATGAAGCAGTACTTAAAGCTTTTTGATTATGTTATATTTATCCATACTAAGAGAAAGTTTCTAGGGCATAGTTTCCTTTATATTGTACTATTAGTAAAATCAAATTTTTATGGGGTACTTTCATTTCAAAGTTCCCATTTTAAATTACCAGCTTTTAACATATACTTAATCTGAACAAAAAAATACATGTTAATTATATACTGGGGAGAAAATAAAAAAAATGTTATCAAATTTCAGGTATCACACCCTCATTAGCAGACACTTTGATATTACTAATTACAATGATACTTGTACTTTTATTAAATCGTTATCACATATTTATTTTCTCTCGTTACCTGGACAACTGGTTTATTGTTATTGATGTGTGGTTTTGAACAAAGGAAAAACATACGACAGTTAGTTGTAGGACGAAAAAAAATTTGAGTAAAATTGCATTTCATAATATTACAGTAAAACAACATTTTTCCAAACGCCCTGCCAATCCACTTGCATGCTATTTTATCTTGTAAAACAATTTATAAACAATTAGAAACAATTTATTACCAAAACATAAGTACTATATTACAAATTCAGTTGTTTTTAGAATACCTCTTATTCTATCCAAATTCAGACAACAATAAGAACAGTACAGGTTGCTAGACAGCAGCAAAAATGCAATAATAATTGCATCCTATTTACAATTTGATATGAAAAAGGTAGGGAGGGGTGTTATTTGAAATTTCAAAGTGTTAATGACTGAGTGTGAAACCTAACATTTAATGAACTTTGGTTTATAACTTTCTCAATATCTAAATTGACACGTTTGTTATAATTAAATTTAATTGAAATAGGGGAAAGATTTGAAATGAAAGTCCTTTATATTTATTTATATCACAGGAGCGTGAAATAGTTACCTGTCAAAATATATTCCCTAAGGAAACTAACGCAGTTTTTGTAATATGATTGCTAATTTACTTTTGGGAAGGGGATATTTTCCTGGTTGCAATTCGAAATTCTTATACATACTAACTTAAAAAATGGTAAAAATTTCTCCCGCATTTTCCCCCCGCCTTGCAGCAGTTTACATTACAGGGAAAATGAAGTGGAAAAAATAGAATTATAAATATAATATATGGCGTGTTTGACAGATGGATCCAGTCACCTTCTGTAAATGTTTACTGTGAACGATGAAATTTCTCAGCATTATCTTATCCAGTTTTCAGTTGCTCAGCTTTTTAGAGTATCGTGGATTAGATGTTTGCAAATCTCTCTTTTTATTGCTTTTTTAGTATTAACCTGGTGTTTTTGAAATATTGAGAACCAGTCGTCTTCATATACTTAATAATACGGTTGTTAATATTAAAAAAACTAATTAATGAATTTGTTTTGTATATTTACTACTTTCCCCACAATGTTTTGTTTTTTTTATTTAATTATAAAATATTTTTTAAAAAATCAGTAGATGTCAATGTTCAGCATTAAAAATATTATAAATCTCTAATTATTATTCATGAACATTTTGAGAGCGCCTAAGCTTACGTAATTTACATTTTTCATCAGAAGTATTCACAAAAATTCGTGCTTGCAAAGGATGGGGAGTGGATGATGGGCATCGAGTCCCAGACTGTTAGAGACACGTATGAACAAAATAGGTATTAGATTTTGTAACTTTAGGTAGCGAGCAGGCCAAAATTGCCTACCATATGTGTTTTGTGAAGCCCTGGGGAAAACTTCGCGATTGTCTGCATTACCATAATGGTCGGCTAACCATACCTTCGGCGCGCCACCGGGTGTTTGCACAAGGGGCGCCAGGCTGTGTCCAGCCATACCTGGGGTTCACTTGCCTATGTCTGTATTTTGCTCAGACTGGTAATCTAGTAATGTTTCCTTAGTCGTTCTAGAGAAATCTTGTCTTAGACCAATTTCACATATTACTCCTTAATTTGCCAACTTCTGACAACCAATAAGCTTTCAGTATATGTTCTTCAAAGCCCTTGATAGACTGTTCCCTGTTGCTAATAAGTTACAACTTTATCGATGGTTGCCACTAATGTAAAATGAAAACAAATTGATACAAACCAGTATGGTGAAGAGCGTTTGTTTGGGGAAGGGGAAAGATGACCTGGTAACTCTAAAAGACTATCTTTAAGGGCATTGGTTGCAATCTTAAGCCATTGTCTTAGAAAAATCATTTCTACATCTGTAGAAACAAAATCAAGAAATAATTCTCAATTTAATGACAGTCGATAAGTGCAGTTTATAATGAAGTACTTCCTTGTTTATTTGAAGTGTGTCCAGATTTTCACTGTTTTTATGGAATCTAGTACACAGTATAGACAAATTATGATTAAATCCTTACTTTTCTACATATTATACAGGATGAATCCGAACCCTACCTACAAACTTTCACAAGTGTTTCAGAGATCTTTTCTGAGCGTATTGATCTCTAGTGACTCGTTGCTTTCAACTACCTTTGTATCTGTTTTCTCGGAATATGATTATTTCCAAACAAAACACAACCTTTCACTGCTGTAGCAGAGCGCAGTAGTGCATGGTTTCAGTGCGAAGTGGTTTCAACATGATGGGGCGCCAGCACCTTTTGCAGTGAATGTTATGGAATACCTTGATGAACCTGATTGCTAGGATTTTGGCAGCCGCTGACAATGTGCGCCACTCTCTTGGGATGCTAGAGCATCTGCGGCAGTCTATGAGGCGTCGCTGTGAAGTTTGTCTAGAACATTTACTTTAAACAGTGTAACAGTTGGGTTTTTTATGTCATTTTGTAATGTTTGATCATCTATCCTTAAAAATAAATAATCGCAATTTTCAGGAGGTGAGTATTTGAGTAATTGTTGGTGGACCGTAACGTAAACACGCTCTACAGCAGTCAAATGTTGTGTTTTGTTTGGAAACAATCATATTCTGAGTAAGCAGATACAAAGGTGCTGTAATTATTACAAAACAAAACAATGAAATTACCCAGTAATGAGCCACCGGAGATCATCGGTTCCTTATAGCAAAACACTCGAAAACGTCCCTGAAAAACTTGTGAACGTTTATGGGTAGAGTTGATGTACAGTGAATCTTTTACCTGTATAATTCTGAACTTTTTGCATATAAACCTTGTTCCCCCTGTTTTATTTCTCGGCTGGCGGCGACCTAATTTTATTTCCGCTCATGTTCTTGAACTTCGCTTTCTCGATCAGTTCTCTGCCGGTCTTGTACCCGCACCTACAAGTACAGCTTCCTTCCAGAATTGCACGAATTTGAGTTTATTGGTTCAGTACCACATAGAAAACAGATACTATTTTACAAAGGAAAACCTAAACGAAGTTGCCCCATATCTTGAAAGTTCACCATTACAAATCACTCCCAAAAATAACACAACAAATCGGAATTTGGGAAGGGAATGGAAAATCTTAACACTGAAATCTAAAGAATTATGATGACCAAACTGAATCGGGAAATTTAGTATATATTTTCCCGATACAGCCTGTTTAGCCGGGAAAGGACTACATTTCCGGCTTTTTCAAGAGGATGTATTTATGTTTTTAGGAATCAGAGTTGAAGTGCGGGCGCCAGCGGCTGCGGTGTGCTTAGTAGCCGAGATGTAATCCAGTACGACAGCGAACAAGTTTTATAACTAAAGTGCTTTATATATTAGGATAAGGAAAGAGTTTAAAACACGTTTCAGTCCTCTTTGTATTGGAAATTGCACCAGCTTATATCTATGCTCATCTAGGACATTTTTCAATGTTCATTTCTAACATATAGCAAGAGTTGCATATTATCGGTGAAGCAGTATACATATTTCGGTTTGTTTACTAAATCTCTGTAAGACTTTTAACGTGCAATGATGCCATCTTAACAGTCAACAGAATGAATGAATGAATAATTCCCAAAGAATGTAGGGTTCTCCCCGGCATTTGCTATTTATGAGGACCGAGAAAACCTAGAAAAAACGTCAGTCAGGGAGGACGTCCTGGTGCGATTCGAACTCCAGACCTCCCGCTCACGAGTCCACGCCTTAACGACCTCGGCTACCAATAGCGGTCACGTGTGTAGTGAATAGTTCTGTCTACTATATAAAATAATTTGTTGTTACAAGCAGGGCTGAAAGCACTGGGCTGCTAGTGGAATCATGGATTCATCCCGAGCGACAGCGGAGAGAGTGGAGAGAGCCGAAGGTATTGACTTGCACAGTTATAACTAGATAATAAGGCAAACAGTGGCATGATAGCTCAGGCAGTTAGAGCGTCATGCTATAGTTATGAAGATAGCGGGCTCAAATCCTACCATATCAATACCCCCCCCCCCATCCTGCAGGAGTTAAAGGAGATTTACCGCAATTAGAATGACTTACTCGCTAAATTAGTTGCGAATTGGAATAAGAGCTGTTTGCCACACAATTACAATGATTTACTCCCTAAACCACTGGGTTCACCGGTTTCTAGGATTTGCCCGACGTTAGCCGACTGATTAGGTTAGTGTGTGTTTACATGTGAATTAGTTGCAAATTGGAATAAGAGCACGTTTCCCACCGTTACAATATTTCATCCGCCTAGCAATGGTTTGCCACAATTACAATGATTTACTGCCTAAACCACTGGGTTTAGGATTTGCCCAAAGTTAGCCGACACATTAGATTAGATTAGTGTGTGTGTGTGTGTGTGTGTGAGTATGAGTGAGTGAGTGTGTGTGTGAATTAGTTGCGAATTGGAATAAGAGAACTTTTCCCACCGTTACAATTTCACCCGCCTAACAATGCCTCATTACACTGGTCAGTCGCTCGGGCATTGCAAGCAGCAAGAGATTCCATGATGCCCTATTGCTTTCAGCTCTGCTTGTAACGGTAAGTTATAAAATACTCGGGTATGTACAGGTGTGTAACATTTGTATCATGTAAGTTAAAAGTATAGTCACATGTAAAAACCTCGAGTGCAAATCAAGTTATAAGTTAATCATAAGCGTTATTCATCAGAGATACGCATAGGAGAAAATCAATACTTAGCGAAATGTCAATACAATTATTAGAAGATTGTTTACGGACACCCGTAAGTCCGCGACAACCAGTAACCATAATCTTGCCGGCGCGAAGAATCGATTAGGTCCTAGGTCAAAGTTATAGTGCATTCATTTGCCATTCAGAATGTTTAATAATGCCAAAGGACGTGTCAATACACACTCGTCCGATAGCATACCTTCTCGTATTTTGTTGTAAATGAACTTTCTATCACCTTCCGTTATGTGAAGGCACAACGAAACAGCGACATGCTCTGAAATGTAGATAATCTTTGAAAGCGTAGGTTATTTGCAACACCCATGCAATATCAGCTGACTTCAACAACAGGACCAACATTATCGGAGACCCCGACGAAACGCTTTCAAATTCCACGAGCCTCCCTTATCAGTAGTGAAAACACCATTAAAATAAAGGGGGGAATCAGAGGCACTAAAGATATTCGAATTCGTTCTTAGTTTCGGGGAAAAAGAGCCGCTGGGAGCAAATCAAGCAGGAATCACATTTATGCCTACGGCATTTCTTGCTATGTCCTTAACATTTTGTGCGTCGGTCCTGGTGGTGTAGTGGTTACCATACTTGCCTCCTAAACCCAAGATCGCGGGTTCGAACCCGGCCAGGACCGATGGATTTTTTCGGGGCGTAAAAATCGTAAGTATGGCTTCCTTCGGAAGGGAAGTAAAGCCGTGGGTCTCGTGTCGTACATTTACGGCACGAAAAAGAACCTCAAGCCTGAAATAGATGCCTCTGAGCAAAATTTGTCGGCCGTTTCACCCCCTGAGTTGAATGGGACGCTGATGACCTGAGCTGTTAAAGAGCGTCCATAAATAAATCTTTCAAAAAAAAAATTCTTAACATTTTGTGTCACGAATGCCCGGTCAGGACAGATAATGTTTTTGAATAATGCGTTGCAAACTATGTGCAAAAGTTCGAAAGATACAAATCATTGCAAATTAGGACTGTGTGTTAAATAAAGCAAATGCACAGCTCAGTTCAGAACTACATTGAGGCACAATTAAAACCTTCCATTTGCAAGTCGGATGCTTACCGGAGTCACCTCCGTCTTCCGGCAGCTGTCTTGGGTACTACAAATAAAATTAATATATTCTGTACTCGCCGTTCTTACAGAAGATGCCGATAAATTTTGTATACATCTTCTAAAGTGCAATTATTTACAATCATTCTGCACTAGTACACTTTCAACAACTTCTGCATGAAGGTGAGTGCTGAATATTCATTTATTTATTTATACTGCCCAATTTTTAAAAAAATGAATCGTTATGACGCAGTGTTTTTGCGGTGGCAAATACCGGCAATGGGGTGGGGGAGATTCCCACGTCGATATGCAATCGACTTACGAATGGAAGGTATTAAATGAGTATGTACATTATCTGCAACACACCAAGGATGGAAGGGGCATTTTAGGTGGCTTACATAAGAGATAAACTTTTATACAAGCATTTAGATAATATGGCTGCATTGGTAGAAAAGTTGGAACAGGAAGAGATGCCAACAGTACGGTACAAGCAAAAGATGAAATTAGAAGATCAGCGAGACTGCAAATATTAAACTCAGCAAGTCATGCCAACTGTGGTTGTTAAGGCGCGGACTCGTGAGCGGGAGGTCTGGGGTTTGATGACCTTCCTGTCTGAGGTTTTTCCCAGGTTTTCCTCAGTCCTCATAAATGGTAAATGCCAGTGAGGTACCTAAACTTAGGCCTGGAACGTTTCGTTCCTTAAAAATTCCTTTCCCAATTTATCATTTCATCTCATGTATCGCCAGTGTCACTGCCTGTGGTACCTCAGTAGTAAAAACAGGCGTTAAACACCATTAAAAAGTCACGAGGAAGGAGAAAATGAAAGGAATGTGACGATAAAGAGAGTAGAAAGTAAGGAGGAGAAGGAAAGAAAATGAAGAGGATGGAGAAAGGAGGAAGGAGGACAGAAGAGCGAGGAGTAAAAGAAGAATTTGGTGATAATTATATCAATAATTGCAAAACAACAAATAACAACATAACATTTAGAGAGAAAGAAAGTGAGGGAAGGAGAAGAGGAAAAAAGACCGAGTGAATAATAAAGATAGAAAAAGAGGGTGATAATCGATCACAAATATATCATTAACCTCTACTCAACCATTCAACTAATGAAGAAGAAGGAAGACATGATGGTTATTACAGTAAACAACATAGGGGATGAATGAAGATGGAGGGGAGGTAAGGATCACGGGGCAGAAGGAGCCACCGGTAAGCGGTACAAAAAGAAGGAAATGGTGGTAATTAATAGCTTTTTTTATTGATTTATTTAAGGACGCTCTTTAATATCTCAGGTCATCAGCGTCCCATTCAACTCAGGGCATGAAACGGCCGACAAATTTTGCTCAGAGGCCTCTCTTTCAGGCTTGAGGTTCTTTTTCGTGCCGTAAATGTACGACACGGGACCCACTGCTTTACTTCCCTTCCGAAGGAAGCCATACTTACGATTTTTACGCCCGAAAAAATCCATCGGTCCTGGCCGGGTTCGAACCCGTGTTTTGGGTATAGGAGGCAAGTACAAATAGCAAGAGTGAAAACATACTTAAAGTGAATGTTCAATATATCAAGTGAACTAAGTTAGGAAAGGTAGAGTTCAAAGCATGTATTAATATTATATGTTTAAGATACATTAACATTAAAACCTAAAGAGAAATAATGATTTAAATGAGAAGTGAATACAGAATATGGAACTAAAAGTAAAATAGAAATTAAATTCTCTTAGATAGCTAGGGGTAAGGTTAACAGCACCCTGACCTTTCGGTTTCCGATGCCAATTTAGTTCTTGGAGTTATCTTGGTTACCAGCTAATGATAAATACTGGTTCCCAGTAACATGTAAATTATTAAATTACTTAAAGAATTGTTTGATGCAGTGTTCTATTTAGTTTATTATTATATTTTCTTTTTATAGATTATGATCTGTAAAATGTATTATATTTAATGAAATAATTTTTTTAATAAATAACAAATGATAAAAAGTGGAATATACGCCCAGGTATAGGTAACAAGGCGCCGGGATTATGTATTTCCTTTTTATTAAATGTGTTTCACTACATACGTTATGTAAAATGCATTGAATGTGGGCAATAAGCTGACGCGAAAGTGTCAGCTTACTTCTGTTAGCGTAGAAGTTTCTTATAATAACGTAAGATCAATCCATATACTACTTCAAACATACGCTTAAAATGTTTTTATATGTTTAAGACTTAGATTTTATTTTACATTACATATACTTTGAATGGCAGTTAACAGCTTAAGTGTGGTGCAAAAGTATAATGAGAAAATGCGTCACGCAGGAACTACTTAAACTATGCGAATACTCACTTAATTCAGGAACTTCAATAAGTTATAGCACTACTGTGTAGTATTAAAGGGACAAAAATAGAATTCTTACAATTTATAATAATCATAAAAAGAAACCACGTTTAAAACTATTATTATTCAAATTAAACCACAAAAACGAATGGCACAATGTTAATTAAATGAAATATATAACCACTAATAAACAAAGCTATACTGTATGGGTATTTTTAAACATTTTTAAATGAACCTAGTTTATGAACTGAGTTCTTAATATCTTTACATTCACTAAAATAGAGGGAAACAACAGAAAGTTTCGAGTTACATCGTCTATTTAAGATGTTCATGTATTTAATTAAAACAAAAACAAAAGCTGTTTAATTATAATGTACTAAGGAAATATACACAATCGACAATAAACAATCGAACGTTTCGTCGATTTTCATTGGCTTTGAAATTTAATTTAAATGTTATTGTAGTAAAAACATGTAACGTAAAAGTTTTCTGAAGGTTATTACAGAGAGCTCTTACATACAAATAAAATTATCGAACATACATTAGAATAATATTTCACATTTACTATCTTCACGACAATGCTTTTGTTAAATATAAAACGTGTGCGTTGTTATAAATACAATTTATGTGCTGAAATAATTTGTCCTTTTATTTTAAAACAATATAAAGAATATTAAAAGCAAGAGCGCTTTTATTTTGCTTATTTTATTTAAATGCTATATACAGATTTCGTTGTGAAAAAACAAATATAAATTTCACTAGAGTAATTTTTAATTTTGGGTTTCAGGTAACCCCCTCCTAATAGTCCGATTTCACTGATTTTCAGAAAGCATTTGCCTTATTTTATTTCAATGAAATATGTCAAGTTTCCTTAAAAAATACAATTGTGGCCGCTAAAGCGAATTTTAACTTTTAAAATTTTAATTAGATTTAAATATGAAGGTTTTAGAGTACAACCGTAATAGCTTATTCCTTCAAAATTTGCTGAAATGTGTTCTAAGGTGAAAAATTATATTGAATAATGAACTGGCTAATAAATATCATATCTAAATATGCAATTTGGAACTAAGGCTAAGCTACATACACTTAAAATATTAAACTTGGTTGGTCAGCTAGAGACAACTAACCTAGGGATGTCGTAGGTAATGTTTCATCTTCTCACACTTATGCGCTGTAACAACTTCAGGGGTAATTACGATACTGTCCGGAAAGTAATTACCGATTTGGTAAAAAAGGCATAAAAATTTTGTTTTCGTTACAACATTTATTTGTACATGAAAGAGCATTCCTTAACTTATTTTTCGACATAGTTGCCCCCAATGTTCAGGCATTTGTCATAGCGGGAAATCAACTTTTGTATGCCCTCTTCAATGAAAGATGCCGCCAGTGAAGAGAGCCACTGCTGAACACTTGGCGTCGTTATCGCTGTCAAAGCGCCTTCCTCGGAGCTCACGCTTCATGTTCAAGAACAAATGGTAGTCGGAAGGCGCGAGATCGAGGCTGTATGGCGGGTAATTGAACTGTTCCCAACCGAATTGTTGAATGTTGTTTTGTGTGACACCAGCAAAATGGGGACGTGCGTTGTCATGAAGCAACACAGCCTAGACTGAGCATTCTACGCTTTTATTTTGGGTTGCGCGCCGAAGATTTCTCAAAGTTTCACAGTATCGCACCGCATTGATGGTTGCATCTCTGGGAAGGAACTCAACAAGCAGAATGCCCCGTCTGTCCAGAACACAATGCATATGCTTTTTCATGCTAACAACGTTGATTAGAATGTTTGTCGTTTGGGGAATCCTGTGTGTCTCCACTCATCGACTGTTTTGATTCTGGAGTGACATGACAAACCCAAGTTTCATCACCGGTTACTATCCTGCTTAAGAATTCATTTCCTCATCACTGTGTCGGGTAAGAAATGTTAAAGCTCTGTCAAGTCGCTTAGTTTTGTGGACATCTTCGGAACCCAACGGGAACACAGTTTGTGATAATTTAAGCGCTTTGTGACAGTCTCATGCACAACAGTTTTTGAAATTTTAGGGAACACATTATAAAGCATTCTTATTGTGAACCGTCTGTTTTCACGAATTGCTTCATTCACTTGTTTAACCAAACCATCAGTGACAACAGAAGACCGCCCTCTCCGTGCTTCGTCATGAACATTGGATCGTTTATCATTGAATTGCCTAACCCACTTTCTCACCATTCCATCTGTCATTACATTTTCACCGTAAAACTCTACAAGTTGACGATGAATGGCTTAACATTCCTTGCGTTCAAAAATCGTATTACGGAACGCACTTCACAGTCGGCGGGAAATTGTCTTAAACATTCCAACGATCACAACAGCTGTAAATACAACACGATCCGACTGTAATGGCGTCAGTGGACAGACAATGAACCAGAGATACAAGTGCGCATGCGTGAAACTGTGACACTAGCGTTGCGTTGGCGGTAGAACGAAATGGTACTTACTTTCCGTACACGCCTCGTACTTCGTAATTAGATTAATGTGATTATTCCTTATTAAGAGAAATATCCTGTCACTTGCTTTTCAAAGAGCTCACACATCCTTTCTGTAGGTAACATTTCCGTTAGATTGCTGCAATTTTTAAATGATATTTGCTCTAATTGGAATTTGATCAGATTGCTTTAAATATTTTACACCATTTTCTACATCAGCCTATTGTTTTTTATTTCACATTTCCATTATGTCCACTGTATTCTTATTAACTGTCACTACACTCACTTCAAACTTCTCGGTTTATTATTATCACCTTCTACATGCGTTGTAAATATTTATTTCTCCTCTGCTAATTTAAATTTCTTAATTTTCTTCAAAATGCGCCATCGCGTCTATGTAAATCCTTACTCCTACCAGAGCGACTTTACACCACTATCTTGCATTCATAAATACTTTTTCGGCAACTGTTATTTAATGTTACTAGGAGCGAGCACTAACCAATTCAAGCCTCCTAAGAACTCGTTAAATTGAAACTAATTTAGAGGTTAGTATTTTAAGTTTTACGAAGATTCTATAATAACCAGTATCTGCTTACTTAGGTTAGGTTAGGTTATGTTAGGTTAGGTGTTCGCTATGTTTGGTATAAATAAATTTATTTCTATAACTGAGAGTTATCCGACACACTATTTCAAATGCGTTGCAAATTTAGTGCATTTTTGTTGTTGGCAACGATAGTGACGTCATTGTCATTCAAACGCAATGTATCTTTTTGTTGCCGAAATTTACTATAAATAAAATCGCCTTTTTGGGTTGAGTGGACGAGTAAATAACTTCCGACGAACTCAGATCTTCTCCCGAATACTTTTACTATTTTATGTAAGTTTTCAAGCCTTCCCTTCCTTTGGGTGACTGCGGGAATTTTATCTATTGTTCTTATTATATGGAGCCTTCATTTTAAAACTTTTCTGTCTGAATAATTACCTATGTATTTAATATAAATTTAATTTAAACAAAAACACTCAATGTAAATGCTGAAGGGGAAGTTTAAAACTACTGAAGATCAAATTTTAGGCTCTGTCCCCTCGCTCCCATTCTCCCCTACTTTAAAATTTCAAATCATTTGCTTCCTCGAAACATCTTTTCATAATTGAATTTTAAAATGATGCAATTATTATTATTTTTATGTCGTTGTCTGGCAACCTCCACTGTAGTAATTGCTGTTTGAATTTTGACAGAAAGAACAATACTATAAAAACTACTGCGCCCACTGTAATAATTTTGAAGATATTGCTATGAAAATAGTGTACACTCTACAAGAAAGTACAGAATGTGAGAGGATTTCCGAAATAGGTTTATTACTCTAATATTCAAGTTGTAATTTTATTCAAAGAGGTTTTTTTATCCTACAATTAATGGAATTATTTCTTATCCTATCCAATAATAACAGATCAGGTTACCAGATAAGATATAAAACAAAAGATTTGATAAACTCTTTAAAATATAAATATAATAAAAAGGTAGGTATTCCATTTGAAATTTCAAAGTGAGAGTGGCTGGGGACGAGAAAGTATGCACAACGATAATACATGAGATGCAATGAAACTGGAAATTTTTTTATTTAAGGAAGGAAGTGTTCCTGGCCTAAATTTAGTGTACCTCCGGGGCATTAGACATTTATGAGGATTAAGAAAATCCTGGAAAAAAACCTAGCCAGGAAGGACGGTCATAGTGGGAATCGAATCCCAGATCTAGAACCTTAACAACCTCTTCCATCCTTGGCGGTGATGAGAAAGTGAAACCTAACATTTAATCAACATTGTTTGTAAAATTCCCTCACAATATAAAAATTGACGTCTTTGTGTTTGAATTAAATTTACGTTAAATAGTTAGCCACACTGCCAAGTTTAGCAATAAAACACCTGCACGATTGACAATGTTCATACTTAACAAAAGTATTCTAAATGCAGACCTTGAAAACCTACATGGATTGAGGGAGTGCCTCCGGTTTATGACCTCGGCTTCTATATGTTGATAAAATGCTTTGTTTTATATGCAGAGACGGGGATTTTTTGTTATTGTCATTTCGCCTATGACCTGGTTTAATATCAGAACCTCATGGTTGTAGAAAGAGAAAATCAATAGAACGGCTTTCGATTATGCCAAATACTGCAGTAGTACAAAGTTATTGTATGATTTTTACATTTCACATGTGATACACAGTTCTTATCCCCCCCCCCCCGACATCACGTTTTCTAAAGAAGATAAAGCTACTTTCTGTGTGTCTCAGCACTTTTGATTGATCACTCATTTATAATTTATAATTTCTTTATTTGATTGCAGCAGCTGAATTGTATCATGCATTTTATTTCGGTGTCTACTACGCGTGCTTCATGAAGTTCTCTACATATTTCAATTGGTTGAAATTGACATTTGACTACATTTAATTCTGTATTTCATCTACTATTTAACAGCATTTAAAACATTTGTCTGCTGACTTTGACTTTGTTGCATCAAACAAAGCTGCAGCATTCTATATCAAAGTACGGAAAGCCTACTTACCGATCAGGTCTTGCAGAATCTTTCCCAATTGTACCGTTTGCATAAGCTTCCGGCCTCGCTGATAAGCACAAAACCATTATCTGGTGTCATACCTTATTTTTAAGTAAACAATTGCAACTGTAACTTCCGCTCCACTGTGTTCATTTGTTCAGATATAGTTGCATAAAAAGGCTATGTGTATTGTGACATGTTCAAAATGGAGTTTCAAACTGTTATTAAGTTCTTCACCAAAGAATGACTTACTCCAAATCAAATTAAACAGCGATTGGACGGTGTGTATGGGGAAACATCCCCCTCATATTCCACCGTAAAAGAATGGGCCAAACTTTTTCGAATGGGTCGAGAAAGCATTGAAGACGAAGAGCGTGCAGGTCGGCCCTTGGAGGTGCTCAATCCTGAAAACATCGCTAGGTCTTGTGGAAGCAGAAATTATGGAATACCGGCAGTTCATAGTTACAGAAATAGCAACAAAGTAGAACTTTCTAAAGCAACAGTCCTTGGATTAATTCAACATTTAAACACGAATAAGGTTAGTACAAGAGGGTGCCTAGACTTCTTTCCTCAGTTCAAAAGCAGCAGCGAGTCATCTGTTGTCAGGTATTTTTGGAGCTCTGCCGTGACGACGAGAGAGAAGTTATGCAAACGATTATTACAGGAGATGAAACTATGGTCCTCTACTATGATCCCTTGTCCAAAAGAGAATCAATGGAGTGGCGTAAACCTAGCGAAGCACCGTCTCTAACGGTCAAGATCACTCAATCAACCAACAAGATCTTGGCCACAATCTTTTGGGACTGTGAAGGAATACTCTTCATTGACTTCAGAGAGAGCAGCCCCACAGTAAATGGGGGGAGTACTATGGTGGCATTCTGCACAGACTACGTGCTTCCATCAAAGAGAAAAGGCTTGGAAAGCTGATTGGTGTTGGGTGCCTTCTTCAAGACAACGCGCCTGTGCACACAGCTCTTGTTGCAAAAGAAGCTGTGAAGAAATGTGACTTCAAGGAGATCGACTTGCGCCCTACAGCCCAGATCTAGCTCCCAGTGACTATTTCCTCCTCTCAAAACTCAAGATGAACCTTCGAGGAAGGAAATTTAAGTGTAATGAAGAAGTGATGGATGCTGTTTATGCCCATTTTGCAGACAAGACTGCTAACTTTGGGGGGGGGGGATTGAAATGTTCATTCAAAGATGTGGGAAGTGTATTGCAATAAAGGGTAACTATATTGAAAAGTGAAATACAGTTCATACTTAGAAAGTGGTTAGGCAGGAAACTTATGGACCTATCCCCTAGATAGCAATTTTAAAAAGTTTCGAACGCTCAGTATTGATTACCGATACATTCTGGGCATCAGTAGGAAAAACTGAACAGGAACAAAGCTTCACGATACGCGATATTTGCTATTTGGATTGGGATAAGCATCAAGCTGACATGACTCACATATTTTGGCCCAAAAAGACTCGCAGCTTGGCTTTTCGCATTTATAGTGACTCCAGCCACTCGGTTGCGTCAAGTTGATAGTTGTAACCCATGCACATCTATGTATGCCCCAAAAATCCTTGGCACAAAGACAGAAACTTCTATCACTCCGGTGGTTTATGGTGGTCTAGTGTTAACCATAATAGCCCCGTGGACTTAAGATCGCGGATTCGATCCCGGCCAGGGTCTTTCAGAAGTGAAGTAAAGCCATGGGGTCTGTTGTCGTAAAAAAAACCTCAAGGCTGAAATAAGCGACCACTGTATCGGCCGTTTCTCGCTCTGAAATAAATGGGGCGCTGATAACCTGAGATATTAAAAAGCGTCCGTAAACAAACCAAATCAACAGCCTATCATGGGGCCCTCTGATTGTTAAAAAAAAAAAAATTGCTCTAAGAATCTGAGTCGCTCGCTATGTTTCCAAAATGTTTCTTTTTCGACATTTTAATCGTTATACCTACCTAATGAGATATTTAAATACAAATGATGAATTATCAACAATTTTTTTCATCGTCTCTACTATTCTAATTAAAATTACTAGCGTAACGCCTGCTGAAATGTTTGATACTATGACCCATAAAATAATCACTTCCTATACTTTTGAAACTTAGGCCCTATTATTTTGGAAATAATAAATTTCAAGGTTTTTGATTGCAAGTAACAGATATTAGAAGCAATGCAGGCTGCATTATTGTAAACTGTTCCCCAGACCACCCTCAGTATCTTCATATGACAAGGTGTGGGTGGCGCAATGAAGTGGAACGAAGCAGAACTAATTTCGTAACCTGCCCTTGATGCTCAACAGCCTAGTGAAGTGTCGGATCAGTTTCCTTTACATTGCATACTATCTGCAGGGTGTCCCGTCCGCAGTTCAACAGGCATTCGAACCTTTGAGGTGATTCTTAGCTCATGTAGTCAAATGAAAAATATAAATTATCAAAATAAATTTTATGGCTGAACTTCATAAGGCCTGAAAACTCACAGGTGTTTAGAAACAGAGTAAAATTAGGGTCGATATATTCCCAATGACACGGTAGTAGTTGTCAGAAGTTACAACACCTTATCTGGGACTAGGAGGGCCAACATCTTACTGAATATATGAATTAGGTATTTAGTAGAAATCAAACGGAATAAATATATCAATATAATAAAAGCGAACTTTCTGAGGGTTATTTTATTAGATACTTCCATGGAGGTCTTTAAGGCATTGACTCATTAACGGCAGGTCTGGGATTCTAATTCCACCAGGACCATCCTCCCTGGCTGAGGTTTTTCTGGGTTTTCCTCAGGAAATTATACAGTCTCATTTTTGTGAAAAAACAAACATTAAATTCAAACCGATACAGTGAATGTAAAGCCTAACATACAGTAATACTTAATCCCTCTAAGTTTATTCCATATGCCCACCTTACACTTCCAAACATAACCACCAGAGACGCACCTTTCCTAGCATTGCAGTTGAGATGTTGAGTACCGCATACCTGATACGCTCCTTTAAAGGCCAATGGGGTTGATTTTGACATTGTATTTGTAACTTTATGTATCCCCATGCAAAAAATCAAGAGCAAGAGATTTTAGATCGTGGAGCCCAAATGAGGTGTGAAACCCTACATCTCCATCTAAAGGGAAATGTGGCTTTCAGGTACTCACGAACGATTCCTGAGAAATGAGGAGGCGCTCCATCCTGTTGCAATTGTGACTGAAGGAAGAGCTGCAGCATTTCGAGATATGAAATGTTTGGGTCCTGGGAATAAGCTTTAGACCTTGTGATCACCAACCACACCTTTGGGGTGTTTCGTTCCGACTCCAGGATCTCATTTGACTGTTCAACTGCCCCACACTCTGCAGTTGTTTCTACCACACGTGTGGAAGGTGGCTTATCGCTAAATAACACATCTTACAGCATTATCCTCTTCGACTGCCTGCAACAAGTCAGACACATCGCGACCATGTAGTCCTCCCTTTCCAGCTTGTGTCGGGTTTGCAGGTGATATGACCGCTTTTTTTCAAAGTGTAGCGGTGAACTGTCCTTTGTGGTATAGTCAATTTCTGACTTTGTCTTCTGGTTGATAATTTTGGGCTTCTGCTAATTGCATCCGTTACCTGTTGCACAGTTTCAGCTGACACTGGGCCTACCAGAACATTTCACATCCTCCACATTATCCGTAGTATTGAATTTCTGAACCAGTAGTATGATGTTTGTCCTTGTGGGAGCCGGTGTATGTAATTTTCGTTCAAAGTTCGTTTGAACCTCCTGTTAAGCAACTCTCCTCAAACGGGCACACATCACAGCTGTTATTTCTTAATTGAATAGGATCTTTCAGAAAAAAAACACATAACCAGCTGTTTTCTCAAAAATGATCAAGACTTTATAATCACTCTGTTGAAGGTATATTAAAACAGTTTAAAATAAACAGTACTATCATAAATTAAATTACAAAATAGAACCTCGTCACTAAAGATTTACGAAATTCTTGAAAGTAGACATTCTTTAACAGTTTGGAAGTAAAAAAAAAATGTTCGCAAATGGGATTAAGATTATGGAGATAAATAATGAATGATATGCAAAATTTTGGAAGAGTATGAGACAGAGGGCTAATAAATAAAATACATGGCAGTTGGATATACCAACTTTAATGTTAGAACATGAAAAAAATATGTATAAATCACTGTAGTTAATGCATAATTTAGTAGTAAAATAATTGAGGATTAAAATAAAAAATAATAGAACTAACAAAGGAAGATGAGCAATATTTAATGGGATAAAGATATTGAAATTAAAACTAAAACATGTACACCTCTATTATTAAGAGCACAATGTCATAAGGTTCTGACGCCTGGGATTTAAATAAAAATTATATTCTAAAGAAAAGGATTTTGGCGGCGTTCAACGAGAATTTAACAAAAAATCAGAAATAGTACCATACAAAAGCAAATG
Organism: Metallyticus violacea; assembly: GCA_030762175.1. Lineage (NCBI taxonomy): Eukaryota > Metazoa > Arthropoda > Insecta > Mantodea > Metallyticidae > Metallyticus > Metallyticus violacea. The sequence goes on along the minus strand of CM060845.1, from coordinate 105,623,560 downwards.
AAATTGAAAGAATCTTTAGTCGATACAATCGAAACAAACCGGAACATTGGACTAAAAGTGCTAAGTACCTTTCTCAAAATATAAAATAAAACAAGACACTTCGAATTTGAACGCAAATATTTTATTACATTTTTTTTATTCGTTTCATTTAAGGACGCTCTTTAACATCTCAGGTCATCAGGGTCCCATTCAATTCCGTGAAACGACCGACAAATGTTGCTCAGAAGCCTCTTCTTTCAGGCTTAAGATTCTTTTTCGTGCCGTAAATGTGCGATACGGGACCCACGGCTTTACTTCCCTTCCGAAGGAAGCCATACTTAGGGTTATTACGACCGAAAAAAACCATTCGATCCTGAGGGTTTGAACCCGTGACCTTAGGTTTAGAACGCAAGTATGGTTACCACTTCACCACCAGGACCGACATATTTTATTCATATATGTAGGTACAATATTAGAACAAAAATAATCAGATTCCAGATTCCCTGCTTGGCACTTGGCTGCGCTGTCAATTGAACAACGATACAAAGTAGAAACTCGAAATAAAAACTATTGCATGCTAACTTAAGTGGATTTACTCTGTAAATCTGACAGAATATGTGCGCATTTTCAGCACATCTTCCCTCAATTTATACTTGAATATTGACAACTATTTAAAGAGAAAGACGGGAAAGCTAGAAGTACATTAGTTGCCCAAAATCCGAGAATACCAAAGATGTTTGATTCAAAAAAAAAAAAAAAAAAAAAAAAATAAGCAACCGCTGTATAAAATTAATGTTTAGTTATTTAACATTTTAATTTGTTGAAGTACTTTTCACAATCATCGATGCACAATATTCTTTCTGAATCAAAATTTTCAGTAATTGGGTTCAATCCTTGAAAATAAATTCACAAAGCCTCTCAACACTGAGCAGTACATTTTTCTTTATTTCTATATTAGCCTGTTACCATAGTTTCATAATTATTCAGATTAGAACTTAAGGGGGAATGTCATGTGGTGTTCACTTAGTCTTTACTGCAGGGTAAATTGTTTCCCAAACTGTGTTGTAGTTTATTGCCAATACTTGATCAGCAGTACATATCTATGTTCATTAAATAACTTTGAAATGGAACAGGAATTATTAACGTATGCAGGTTCTAAATCTAACTTTTTCAAATTTTTCCTCAAATCATAATTATTTTGCCTTTGACGTAGTTAATTTTACAATCGACTCGCGCATATTTTGTTGTAGCTTCCTGGCTCCAGTTAAGAAATTTGGGAACGTCACTTCATTAGAGGTGCAACTATGCTTTGAACGCGAATCACTACAAAGACATAAGTGCATTGTACGAGGGTCATATTGAAAGTCGTGCGTAACCCATTGTTAAAATTCAAATTCCAACAATGTAACAAAAAAGACTACAGGATCGTAATCTACAGACTTTACACCACATGTTGCCATATTGTGACGTCATTAGCTTCTATCACGTAACCACAGGCAGTATTTCTAAAATGGTGGACAGCAATGTTTCGTTTCGACATCATATTGTTATTGAATTACTTGTTAAAGAGGGAAAATCTGCTGCTGAAATTCACCTCAGACTTCATCGTGCCTATGGAGATGTCTACATGGATGCTAGCGGTGTTAGGAGATTGGTGAAACATTTCAAAGATGGGAAAACGAGTATCCAAGATGAGCCTCATAGCGGTCGTCCACGAACTGCAACAAGGAAAGAGTTGATGAGCTCATTAGAGAAGATAGGCGTATCACTGTGGATGATATCGTTGCAAAACTTGCAGTAGGAATAGTGCAGTGCAAGAAATGATAAAAAACTTAGGTTATCGAAAAGTTTGTGTCCATTGGGTTTATTGACCGAAGACCACAAACTCCAGAGAATAGGCATCAGCCAAAACTATCTTCATATATTTCAAAATGACGAGTATTGTGACAGGCGATGAAAGCTGGTTCCATCATTACGAGCCTGAAACGCCAGAGTATGGAATTGCAACATTTGAGTTCGCCATCGAAGAAAAAAGCGAAGACAGTGCGATCTGCTGGGAAGGTTATGGGTAGCGTCTTCTGGGATGCACAGGGTTGCATTCTGGTTGATTTTCTTGAACCTGGACAAACCATAAATGCTGCCCGCTATAGCCAGACACTTTGGAAGCTCCGTCGTGCATTGCGCGATAAGCGCTCTGGAAAGATCATCCTGCAACATGATAATGCGCGTCCTCACACTTTCCGTGTTGCAATGGAGAAGATCAGAATATTTGGGTGGGGAAACTCTTGCACATCCTCCCTACAGTCCCGACTTGGCACCCTCCGACTACATCTTTTCGGTTCTGTTAAGGAACAGATGCGAGTCCAACACTATGAGACGGTGGAGGATATTCGGAAAGCAGTGCGTAAGTGTCTTCGTGCAGCTGGAACGGAGTTCCATCGTAAGGGTATTTTCAAACTTGCAAAACAATGGGGAAAATGTTTGCAAAGAAATGGAGACTATGTTGAAAAGTGAGAGAAAAGTCTGTAGATTACGATGATGTAAATGTTTGATTTATGTAAAAAATAAATATTAAGAGGTATAAAAAGTGTTGCTCACTACTTTCAATATGGCCCTCGTACTTAGAAAACAAGTAAAGTGAAAATGTCATAAGGTTTGTAAAGACCTGTGTAACTGTTTAGCGTGTTTGTCAGATGAGTCCATTCAGGGGTGCGAAAATGAGAGTGAAATTACCTCAGGCAACAACTGCTAAAAATGTGCCCGTAATTGGTGTGGCAAAAGAAATCTTTCAGCGATTTAGGCAAAGGGAAACGGACCGGTTTTGTGCGGTGGGAAGTTGCTTATGCCCTTGTTGCAGAGAGAGAGAGAGTCAGCTGATACACAAATACTCAGACTTTAACATGTTATATGTGTGTACTTTTGTTTATTTAATGGGCTGGGCGTGTCCATTCTAACCGAATAATTCTTTCGTCTCTCACGTCATTGGCCGGCCCGTATCGCTCTTCATTACTTCCCAACGCCCCATTGGTCCGTTGTGCCGACTATGGTTGCCACAGAAGATAGTATTTTATTATTGTCTACGTTTATCTTCTTTTTTCCCTCACTTCTCCCCCTCCTCCATGCCAACCTCTCTCTTTCGCCTTGTTACCTTAAGTAGATAACTCAAACAAATGAGCTTCGGAAAGCTTTCCTGTTGCTCTTTGTGCCTCACAACACTTTGCGTGCACTCATGGTTCCTTGATCGAGTCCCAGGCAAATATTCGACAAGTAGATTTAAGTCGAATAAACCCTTTGACTTTTTGGGATAGAAAAGATTTCAGGAAGGAGAATACGTAAAACGGTTAATCGACATCGGCTTTGGACAACGACGGCGATGCCTGTCACTTCTTCAATGTTTAACTAAATGACACAATGAAATACTGTTTTGCTCTACAATATAGGATCCTAGTTTCGAATCTTCAAATTCACAGTGGCCAGTTACAGCCTAGTTCAGCACTTTGTACTAAATGTTTAGCAGTTCGGTTAAATAACTGTATGAAATTATAGATATAATAGATTTAACTGTCCCTAAAAGCACTGCCCCTATATATAATTATAAATATAAACTAATATTTATAACAATTCGATTTACTCTGTTTTTCGCTTAATCAGTTTGACGTAACGTTTATTATAGAACAAAATATTATACTAGCATTTAAAGGTTGCACATGGCATTTAATCATTCACGCATGCATTTGCTGTTTTTGCTAGTATTAAAACCACCATTATCTAAAATCTTTCGCATTTCAAATTACAAAGAATAAATAAATAACTTACTGTAATGAAAAGTTCAAATATGAGCATATATATGTCAATATTTCAAAATGTAAGTTCTGTAGAACTTGAAACGAACTAAAACTAAGTGTGATTTTAAAACTTTTAGAATTACAGCATTTTGTGAAGTTGTAGAATCAAAAGTTTCCTCCACAATTAAGAAGACACGTTTTTAAACATAAATGCTGCATCGCCAAAAAGTGTCTACATATACAGAAAAAAAAAACATATTCTTTATAGTTACTTTTGCTTATGAGCATTACAGAAAACAAACTACCTACATAATCTTTTTAAAAATGAATTAATCATTTAATTTTATACTCTCTGTAGTTACCAGCTTATTAAAAACTAGGAACTAATTGAAAATTAAAATGCAAGTACAAGAAATACAAAATATTGATTACACACATAAAAACATGTTACTAATAGCAGCTAAAATGAATGTTAAAGTAAATATGTCATCCTTTTTGCTATCTCAGAATTAGAAGCATCTGCATATTGCTAATTGAGTGCAAAAAATGTTTACACACTTTCACATTAGATATCTATTTAATATATTTCAAAGTTGAACCGAAAAACAACAGCAATGTGTAGTATGATGAACTGTAAACAGATGGGACTCACATACATTATGATAGCGTTGCTAAGTGACAGGTAAATCAACAATGAACAAATGAAATCAAGATTATCGTATGATGTTCTGTAAACAATGTGACTCACATTACGTTATGCTAGCGTTGCTACTACAAAATGGAGTCAAGATTATCATTTGAACAGCGGAAAGCAACTTTGAAGTGGTATTGGAAAACCGAGAATGCTGTTGAAGTTCAAAAGCAATAGAGACGTGTGTATAGAACAGAACCGCCAACGCGAGTAATAATTGCACGCATTCGGGACAAATTTGAGACTCATGGTACCGTATGCGATATTCACAAGGGCAGGTCTGAGAAACCTAGCACAGCAACAAGCCCCGCGTCCCCGGCTATGGTTTTGCAACGTTTTGGGCACTCACCGCAGAAATCTACAAAGCCATGTGCACGTGAGACTGGGAATAGCAGAACCATCTTACGTCGTATTATTAAAACAGCAAAGTTGAAAGTTTTCACCCCAAGACTTTTGCATGTATTGAATGAAGGTAACCCGGAAACGGCATGTGCTGCAATTACTGAGGACACTTTCTCATACTACTCAATCAGTAATTCAACATGCTCAGAAGTGTATCGACGCCAATGGTGGCTGTAAAAGTCTAAGATGATTAGTGCTCATCATTTTCTGTTTGTGTAAATTCAGTTTTGTTATGTTAACACAGTTTTTTTCTTTGCTTGAAGTGTAGACACTTTTTTGGCACCCTCTGTATTTATTTGTTGGGTGTGTTTGTCTGCTTTAGTTTTTCGACTCTAATACTTCGAAATCATTTCAAGTGCAGAAGAAGAACTTGTTTTATATCACAGCTTACAAACTGTAATATGGACAAACACAAAATAAGTTTTTAAGCACCTCTATAACTAATAATTGTGGTGTTTAACCTAAGGCAATTTATTGTTAACTTGTAGAATGAGATTATTGTGAATTGAAGGTGTCAAGTACATTAATGCTGGTTAATTTAATATGTGTTGCTTTAACTTTGATGCTCATATTTTTTTTAATTACTCACAACAAATGTTATGGAATTGCTTGTAATTAAGTTTTGAGATGTTCTTAATGTGCCTATAATGTATACACATTTAGAAAATCAGACGTTTTACTCCATTTGTCCTTCTCAAATAAATGCAAAAACTATTATCACAATCTGGTAGCTGTGTATTCACAGCGAAAGTTCTAGGGCGAGGAGAAGAAAACATAAGATTTGGTACTGCGAGATAAACGATAATATAAAGTGTCCGGTTTCCTTGAATTAATCGATAACGGTGGAATTAGTGATAACTACAGCCCGAATTCTTAGGTTTTAAACTATTTAGTTCCTTGCTCAGTACTGTGATAGTTTAAATGTTTTTAACTCCCGTTTTTAGTACTTAGGCATCACAGGCGGGAAACACTGATGAACATGAAACGAAACGATAGATATATTGGGAAAGGATTTTCTTTTAAGGAGGGAAACTTTCCAGGCCTAAGTTTAGGTTACCTTTCCGGAATTTGCCATTTATGACTGAGGAAAATCTTAAAAAAACCTGAATCAGGGAGGACTGTGCTGGCGGGATTCGTACCCCATACCTCCCGCTCACGAGTCCGCGCCTTAACGACCTTGGCCACCCGTGGCGGTATATTTTAACATAATTATACGTTTCGTTATAATGGAGTCGCATAGTCGATTGTTTAATTGATTTTATTTATTTACTGACGCTCTTTAACATCTCAGGTCATCAGCGTCTCATTCTATTTAGGGCGTGAAACAGCCGACAAATTTTGCTCAGAGGCCTCTTCTTTCAAGCTTGAGGTTCTTTATCATGCCGTAAATGTACGACACGGGACCCACGGCTTTACTTCCCTTCCGAAGGAAGCCATACTTAGGATTTTACGCCGGAAAAAATCCATCGATCCTGGCCGATTTTGAACCCGCAATCTTAGGTTTAGAAGACCACTACACCACCAGGACCGACCGCATAGTCGAATCTTATAAAATCTAATACTGACAAAATAAGGCATTGAAACCTAAAAATGGCTAAAACTGTTGATTTACGCTAATACATAAGTAAAATACCTTACAAATCTAATACACGTATTAATATATTTATTACATTTTATTAAATTTACATTTAAAGCATTACCTAGCATTCTGCATCCCCATCATTGTTACATTTCAAATTTAAAATATTGCAATTAGCATTTTCTTTCCAGTAACAATGTATTGTTACATTGTTGCGGCATTACATTGTCGTTAGTGTACGGAAAGCGTCGGTTGTAGAATCAAACTGAGAGCATTCATATTTGCAGTTAAGTAACAGCAGAAACTTTTTAATAAACGTTTATGTGAGGCGCCATTATGTTACAGAATAAATTTCTTCAAGCCATCAATGGCCGAAAGATATCAGATGAATCATATTTAAAGAAAAAAAATATTTGCTGCAACTATATCAGAAAAGGATTAAAATTATCAGAAACTAAGGAGTACTTTAACATCTGGCTTTCAGTAGATAGAATTAATAATCGCCGCTTTCATCGTGTACCCAACCGGCTTACTGAGTAAGCAATGTTAGTCGCCACGTTTTGTTCAGAGCCTTTGGTGATGTCGGTATAGAAATTCTCCTGTCTTACCGCACAAATATTTTAGCTTCAGCCAATAACAATCTAGGATTTAACAGCAAACTCCAAGTGGAGAGGTGTAATAGCTTCAGTTAATAACAGTCTAGCATTAACAGTTGACAAACGTGCATTCGCGGGAGAGTTTATCAGTTTAATTGTTGAGATATTGAATAACGGTTGATACCGATAATCGTGGATTTGATACCGATAGTTGTGATCGATTCATTGCTATCGTCATGGTGGACAAGTTACAGCCCACAGATCTCATATTAAATAAGATACGGGGGAAAATAACTACAAACTATGGCTTGCACCGTCAGAGACGCCATACGCATTCTCTGACCAGCAGAAAACCCAGACGAGAAAATTCTATTTATTTCCGACAGTGCTACCAATATGATCAAGGCGGGAGAGACATTGAAAAGTTTCTATCCTAACATGCTTCATATCGGATGTCTTGCTCACGGCTTACACGGATTGGCTGAAGAGTCGAGGAACACTTTCCCAGAAGTAAATAAACAACATTATTTCATGCATAAAGAAATTCTTTCTTAAAGCTCCCAGCCGCTTTCAGATTTAAATAGAAATTATACCGCAAACAACCCTTCCATCAGAACCACTAGGGAACTTGGCTGATGGCAGCCATTCACTCTGCCGGCCGTTTTGAAATACATTTGACGTCAAAGACAGAGCGTGCATTAGCTGAGGCTATAAATCGCTCTTCAGATTAAGCATAGCATCTTCATAGCATCAATAAAGATTCACCTTTATTACGGCCAATTTCAGTGATCTTCCTACTGCTTGGAATCCGCTTCTTTACATCTAAAAATGTAATGAAAGTCATTGACACAATTTCAAAGAAAGAAATGCCAGCACAAGTGGGCGCAGATGTTCACTAAGGCTCACCAAGATTCTGCAGTGGAACCCAGAGCTTGCAAAGTGAAATGTGTCTGCAGCTCTCCAGGGGCAACAAATTACAAACCATTTACATTGTGACTTCACTGAAGTCACAACTTCATGCTGTAAAGAAATAATATTTTCTTTCTATAAGAATGTTCTTTTACCATACAAAACCTAGCAATGTATTTAACAGTGCCACAGTGCATCACCCAATAAAATTTTTTCTTTTTGGATTTAATAAGTTGTAATTTTTTTTAAACGTTCAGCGCGCTGAGATTATAAAAATTGAAAATTACATGCCTAATTAAAAAAGTGTGTACTATAAACTGCTAATATAATATGATTCTGGTTGATGCAAAAAGTAAATAAAAAAATATAAAAATTAAAATACTTACTTCAACATGTTTGTATACTTGAGTTGTGAGGAACGAAAAAAAATCATAAAAACAGGATATTAAAAGTTTTTAAAAACTAATACAGAGTATATAAAAACCTAAATTTTCTGGTCATAGTAATAACTGCCCATGGTGTCGTGATAACATGCATGTGGACTAATATACGAGGGTACGTCCATAAGTTTACGGCCTAACCATTTTCTAGGTAATAAACACAAAAACTATATTTCACTTTTCACTATAGTTACCCTTTATTGCAATATACTTCTCACATCTTTGAATTAACATTTCAATCTCCCTCCAAAATAGTCAGAATTCTTGTCTGCAAAATGGGCATAAACAACATCCATCACTCCTTCGTCACACTTCATTGTCTTTCTTCGAAGGTCCTTCTTGAGTTGTGAGAAGAGGAAATGGTCACTGGGAACTAGATCTGGGCTGTAGGGTGGATGGTCGATCTCCTTGAAGCCACCTTTCTTCTCAGCTTTCTTTGCAACAAGAATTGTATGCACAGCGCGTTGTCGAGAAGAAGGTGCACACAACCACTCACCTTTCCTCGCCTTTTCTCTTTGATGGAAGCACGTAGTCTGTGAAGTAGGTCAGCATAGTATTCCCCACTTACTGTGATGTTCCTCTCCTTGAAGTTAATGAAGAATATTCCTTCACAGCCCCAAAAGATTGTGGCCAAGATCTTGTTGGTTGATTGAGTGATCTTGATCTTTAGAGACGGTACTTCGCCAGGTTTTCGCCACTTCATTGATTCTCTTTTGGACAAGGGATCAAAGTAAAGGACCATTATTTCATCTCCTGTAACAATCACGTGGCCACGGCAGAGCTCAAAAAATGCCTGACAACAGATGACTCATTGCTGCTTTTGGATTGAGGAAAGAAGTCTAGACACCCATCTTGCACTAACCATATTCATGCTTAAATATTGATAAATAATTCGACGAACTGTTGCTTTAGAAAGGCCCAACCTTGCTGCTATTTGTGTAACTTTGAGCCGCCGGTCTTCCATAACTTCTGCTTCCACAAGAGCGATGTTTTCAGGAGTGAGCACCTCCAAGGACCGACCTGCACGCTCTCCGTCTTCAATGCTTTTTCGACCCATTCGAAAAAGTTTGGCCCATTCATTTACGATAGTATATGAGGGGAATGCTTCCCAATATATGCCGTCTAATTGCTGTTTAATTTCATTTGGAGTAAGTCCTTCTTTGTGAAGAACTTAATAACAGCTCGATACTCTATTTTGAACATGTCACAATCTTTTACACATAGCCTTCTTTATGCAATTATATGTGAACAACTGAACACAGTGGAGCGAAAGTTTAGCTGCAATTATTTACTTAACAGATAGGGTGTTACACAAGATAAGGCTTTTATGAAGGCGAAAATCTTTCTCGGCGAGGCCGGAAACTTATGGACCTACTCTCATTTTCTTCTGTAAATTCTGTTACTGAGGGTGGATTTGTAGCCTGAGAAACAATAATTTTATATGAGTTATTCTGTAGTAAGAATATAGGGATATTGTTCACATAACGCCAGATGTTGCCAGGGTTCCTTAATATCACTTGTCTGATGGACAAGGTTAGAATTGCTTAGGAAGTGGAACATCACCCGCTCAAAGAATCAACGAACTCGAGCATAGAAACTTTTACTTGGAATACTTTTATACCTAACTATGGAAATTAGTATAGTATAATAGTTTATATTTATTGATTTTCCCCTGTGAAATAGTCTGAGATATTAGCTACACTTGATTTAAAAATGAAAGAATTAGTTTACAATGAGCAAATGCGACTTTAATATATGCCTTCGGTATAGCTTCAATTTCTCGATGCAAATGACGTTTTAAAATGTGACCTAATCATTTGAAAAGCGAGGGGAATAATCGAGGATATTCCATGCATAGAAATGCACATAATACCTATTGCATTACCAAATATTAAAATTAATCTTAAAAAGAGAGGTTTTGAAAGTGAAATACAACTAAACGAAAGTTATGAAATATTTAACATAATAAACAATCTAAGGGTTGTCCAAATTAAAGAGAGAGACTTTTGCATTTGTTGTAATGTTTTATTGGTTGGATTATTGTTGTTGGTTTCTTTTATTTACGAACGCTCTTTAACGTCTCAGGTCATCAGCGTCCCATTCAATCCAGGGCGTGAAACGGCCGACAAATTTTGCTCAGAGGCCTCTTCTTTCAGGCTTGAGTTTCAAAAAGTGCATCTGTTTATTGCAATGAATAAAGTGGATGTTTTATTACAAACTCCATTTTCATGTCCAAGTTTAACTGTTAAATTGAAAATGAAACGATTTGAGCCTCATCAACCGAAAGGTATAGGAGCTTATTCAGCAAGGCGGCACAAAATTAAGAAGGTATATTTATGGTTTGAAAAATCATCTTGGCTGACAGCGTGTGAGGTGAGAAACGCATCGACAATTATTACATGCATGTCACTACTTGTTGTGATATTATGATGCTTGGGTAAAGGAAAACCGGTTGAAAGATTCATAAAACTCATTGTTGTTTCTGAATTGACTGCAAAAGGCTTAAGACGTACTTTAACAGCTGAATTAGAAGAGTTTCATATAAACCAGAAGTTTACAGCACAAAGGTACGATGACGCTGCAATTATATAAGGCCCCATTCACAATGAAAATCAAAAGTAAACATAATAAAATAAGACATTGCACCTTAACTTAGTAGTATGTAGACATTCACAATGAAAGGCGCAAACGTATGCATAAGAACAAGCGAATATCAACTAACAGCAGATTGAAAATGGCTGCTTCTGAGCAGACGGCGGTGGCGTTTATGCATATGCAAAGTGCAGTAACTAATTTGCTTGAAGTAATATGAGCAAGGACACTTTTCTTATAATGCAATTAATCATTTGTCCATTGACGCCATTCTGTCTACAGAGTCATTGATCTTTAGCGCTCTCTACAATAGCTTGCCCTTACACGGAGCACGGAAATAAAGCGCATCTCTTGCTGCTAGCTGCTGGAAGTCCCGAGCAACAGCGCAGAAAGCCGAACTACTGTAGCCGCTGTGTAAATGCTGCATGTATTATTTTTTGTTAAATATAATGTGTTGTTCTCCGTAACTTTTAACCATAGACTGTAGGACGTTGTTAGGCGGGTAAAATATTGTAACGGTGTTAAATCTGCTCTTATTGGAATTCGCAATTAATTCATATATATACTAACGCTAACCTCAGCTAATTCTTAGAAATCGGTGGACTTAGCGGTTTTTCGTAAATATAAATTGATAGGGGCGAGTAAATCACTGTAATTGTGGCAAATCTCCTCTGATTGCAACAGAAAACTTTTCATAAACATAAATTTATAGCGCATTCTGTGCGTGGTACTATTCGCTTGAAAGTCATATTATCTAGGTATCTGTGAGTCACTACCTTCGGCTCTCTCCGCGGTCGCTCGGGACTTGCAGCAGCAAGCAGCAAGAGTTGCATTTGCTTTCCGTGCTCCGTGTAAGGATAAATTCTGTCATAGAGCTCTACAAACAAAGCAGCTGTGTTCTGAATGGCTGATTTCTTAAGTTGAACTTAGACGTAGACGCAAAACATCGGACCTTGCAAACTTCTAAGTTTACGCCCAATTCTACGTTTATTTTTATGTTTACGTGATTCATTGCAAATGGTTCCATTACAATACACAGCATCTAACTTTTAAGTTTAAGTTTATGTTAGATATGAATAACATTTCAGAACACTTGAAATGAGCTGTTCAACATAATTCTGCCACTCAAAATTTTCTTGTTTGTTCTCTCATTTGCAATCGGAACTTGGTTAAACTTTTTTGGAACCAACAGGCGCATCAAGAAAAAGTAAGTCAAAACAACAACAATACTAAATACCGACCTAAGGTGAAGGTGAAAGGGAACTTAATAAACACCCAAAGGCTTCTACAAACAGCACAATTTTCTAAATTTCAGGATGATTTTTGAACATTTATTTGCACCTCTTTCCGTACAAGATTCAAAGTTTACAACAAATGCCTGCACCCCAAATATCAAGACAAACTAACCCCATACTTTAATAGTTCTGCTATAATGTTATAAAGTCCAATGAAGATCGCTCCATCCTTAATTGCATGGTAAACTAATAAAATACACTTTGGGAGAGAAATCTTAGACAAATTTACAAATGATCCCTGCATACGTCAAAACGGATGGTATTGTTTGATACTTGTTCAAAGACTGTACAAACTTTCTAAAGTGATTTATTGATATTGTAATGTAATTTATCGACTCCTTAAACATGAAAGAAATGTAGGATTAGTATACACAGCCAGTAAAACCATATCATCATTAAAATACCTCTTTTTCAATTAAATAATTTTTTTTCCAAATTCATTCCAAAAACTGTCTACCATTTGAACAATGGTCTTCAAAATTTTGAAATCTTTCTGTAACTGTTTTTGTGTGTGTGTCTCTGTGTGTGAGGACATCTTATGGAGAACATTTATATCAGCATACCAATTAACTGAAAGACGCTTTAGAAAATAAATTCACAACGAATAACCAGAAGTTTTAATTTAGTAAATGTGATGGTAGTTCCATACTTTAGGAAGGGTTGAAGTAAGCGAATATTCAATAATGTTTCACAAATAACCTGAAAACTGAATAAAAGTAGCTTATGAGCGATAAAATGGGTTATTTATTATGTTTACGTTTGTGCCGAATATACCAGACATAAAGATAAAATCAAACCTAGGAGCAACTTTTGACTTATCTTTTTATTTAGCGAAAATTAAAATTTAGTTGCAGGAAGTCTAAAATTTGCAATCTTATCTTATACAAACAAATCTTTCTATGATAATACTACAAAACCGTGCCTCTGGACATTTAAATGGAATGGAAATAGATTTAACTGGAATGTAAGAGGCTGGTGTCGGCAAATGTTTTCATTGATACAGAACAGAGCAACTATTTAAAAATGTAAGAAGAGAACTAATCAAGTTTTCCTTGCATATATTTCGGCTTCTGTAGCAATGTGTGCAGGTGGAAAGTTGTTATTTAGGTATATAAAGAAGTCGTTATAGAAAACACGGAGACAGCTCTATACCATAGTTGGTTTTTGCTCTACAGGGACGACATATGATAATTTTTGTTAGATAAATGTGAAATAGGTATACAAATGTATGTTTATTATTTCTGTACCAGAAGATACAGTGTATCAGTACACACTTTCTCCATTTATTTCTTCTTCATCTTCTCTTTGTATTGCTATAAGCTATCTAATTGGTAGGGGACAGCCACGGGTGGCCGAAGTCGTTAAAGCGCGTACTCGTGAGCTGGAGGTCTGGGGTACGCTTCCCAACAGGACCGTCCTCTCTGACTGGGTTTTTTTTTTTGGAGGGGGGTTTCCTCAGTCCTAATAAATGGAAAATTTCGGGGAAGTATCCTAAACATAGGCCTGGATCATTTTCTTCCTTAAAAAATATTCTTTCCCAATTTATCAATTCATCTTATATATCACCAGTGTCCCGTAGTAAAAATGGGCGTTAAACACTACTAAAATGTTTGGTAGAGACAAAATGTACCAATATTGTTTAAAGTAAACTATAAAACACTATAGTTTTGTGTTTTATTCATAAAATGTTTAATATTATTTGGGTTATGTTATTTAAATGACAAACGCTTGTGATGGCATAAATTGACGTCGTATGTAGGTGTGTCGACATTCACTGATACCAACTCGTTGGGCGTCAAATTTGTGGCGGAATAAATGGAACGCCATCATCGATGCTGCTGCCGTCGCAGACGTAGATGTAACTAACATCAGGACAATAAGCTCGACTAGTTCAGGGTTTGATATTTCAGCTGGAGTTTTCAGATTGTTACCTCAAGGTGAAAGGAGTGTGATTTTAAGTATAACAAAATCACCACGGATAGATATATACGGAGTTTATTAGTGTTTTGTTATTACCATAACAGTAAACTTTTCTGATTACTTTTTATTTATTTGTTTTATTTAAGGACGCTCTTTAACATCTCAGGTCATCAGGTCATCGTCCCATTCAATTCAGGGCGTGAAAAGGCTGACAAATTTTGCTCAGAGGCCTCTTCTTTCAGGCTTGAGGTTCTTTTTCGTGCCGTAAATGTACGACACGGGACCCACGGCTTTACTTCCCTTGCGAAGGAAGCCTTACGATTTTTACGCCCGAAAAAATCCATCGATCCTGGCCGGATTTGAACCCGAGATCTTGGATTTAGAAGGCAATTATGGTTACCACTACACCACCAGGACCGACAAATTTTCAGATTACGATATGCTCTGAGAATATTATTGCACGCAGATTGAATACGAGACAGACGTGTTATAATTTATATTTCTTTACCGAAATTTGTATATGGATATGAATTCACACTCGTTATTCCTATCAATTTCCCATAAATAATTTTGTAATTTCTTACACCAAATGTTAATTGCTACTTATCTTTACGTAATGTTAAAACACTGCTTCTTTACACGGAGTAAGAATCACGATTTCTGCTAATGGAGTTAAAACACAACTTCTCTCGACTGAATCCAACGCACAACTAACTAATTTCGAGATAAAAAAAATCACTTATTACAATAGGATTGTAATAATAATATTCATTACAATGCATTATATTTTCAACATACGCATACTAAGCGAATGAAATTCATTCATTTCTACTTAGTCGTAACAAAGCTGCCTGTCTCGTGTTTCATTCTTGGTACACATTGTTAATGTTGTTACGCTTGACATTGTTTGAGTCACTTAATATTACACTTTTCTTATCTGTAGTTTTAATATTTTCATATTCTTGGCTATGTATGTGTTCCTTTGAATCGTTACATTTTTATTTTATAAATATTGTCATAAAGGTCAACAAACAAATATTAAGACATACATTGTAATAGTTCTTAATTCATATATGAAAGCTATGCAAATGAGTTTACTAGATTTATGCGATTTAAAACGTATTACCAACGAATATTTGTTATTTGAATTGAAAATTAAAGTCCTTACCTAACATTAAAACATATGCAAATGAACTTGTATTTATAT
Organism: Metallyticus violacea; assembly: GCA_030762175.1. Taxonomy (NCBI): domain Eukaryota; kingdom Metazoa; phylum Arthropoda; class Insecta; order Mantodea; family Metallyticidae; genus Metallyticus; species Metallyticus violacea. The sequence continues at coordinate 105,608,165 of CM060845.1, read as the reverse complement.
GATTAAAAACATCAATGAATGTTTGGAGTTTAAAATAAAATATTATGGCTTTATCTTACGTAATAACATACGTAAATGAACTTCTTAAATTAACATAGGTAAATTACTATTACCATCAGATATTTGCGGCTTTATTTGAGCATTATACCCCTTACCTAATATAAAGCATATGCAAATTAACTTATTTAATTAATGTAATTAAAACATATTATCAATGAATGTTTTGCGTTTCAAATCAAATATTACAGTCTTTATCTTACGTAATAACATATGTAAATGAATTTCTTAAATTAACATGGCCAAATAGTTATTACTATTTAATGTTTGTGACTTTAGAATGAGCATTATAGCCTTTTACGTAATATACAAACATGTGAAAATGCAGTTATTAAAATAATGTTGTTAAACAACTGCAATCAAAGAGTGTTTAGGGCCTTAAATCGGATGTTCTCCGTCTCACATGCTTAAAATCTTTTCCATGTGACTATCAACCTTCTAGAAACTGTCATAGAAAAAGCAACCAAATTTGTGCGATTGAGCCAAAACTTAATGTTCTATTTAATATGCATTATGATTTTTAAATCTACGAAACAAATGTACAGGCGATCAAAAGATGGAAAAGAAAGAGATTTGGAAAACTGATGATAGTGCTTGACAGAAGTATCTATGATGTATATAACCAAATTCCTACAACGTAACATTGACATTCACACATAAATTCAAATATAAACATTATTAACTTGCTATCTGCTGACATAGTCAAGGTTGTCTTACTTGTAACAATCTATCTATGGTCGATATTGTTCTCACTGAACACCCATAGTCTTTTCGGCTTAAAGAAAATTCTTCTAACACTTTTTTTTTTTTTTTTTTTTTTTTTTTTGGAATTAGGATTGGATTGGTAAGGACGGAGGAAGATATTTCGGTATTTCAGTCTTAATTTTGTACTGGTGACGCAATGGGGTCACCTGCGAGAGAAAGGGATAGAGTGAGGAAGAAACGGGGCGGCCGGGATCCAGGGACGGTGAAGCACTTACATTTGAAGCATTAGTTTTGCTCCAGATTTCTTATTTGTTTGATATTGAGAGATACGGTTATATTGAAGGGTAATGGGTTTGCGCCAGTGACATTTCGGCTAAGTATTTTTTGTTTTTTCTGAAGTTGGTAGCGCATGAAATCTTGTGACAGACGCATCTATCTACTAGTGTAGATTTCCTGATGATGTGTTTGCATGAATAGGGGACACATCGAATTGGGGGTCATAAACATCATGAGGCAGACAAGTGAAGATTATCATGGAGATGGTTGAAGGAGGCAGTAATAGAGAGAACGACTTACTTGTATATTTCGCAAAGTGTACACATATATAGATGGTACTGTACAGTTAAGAATTGTCCTTCCTAAATAATAACCTCAAAAACTGTAGTCGGTCATAATCACCACAGCAATGAAAGAGATCTTGTACTCAAAAAGTTTGTGCATCGTGTAAAAAGAAAGTGGCTATTCATTGCATTATCCAAAATATTTAATGAGAATCCTGATATTTGTGTTATTGTATTGCATTTTACCGACGTTAAACTATTATGCAAAGCAATCTACAGAGAACGACGTCACCATATGCCGAAACTACAACAACCTTAGGCAACTTGCAACTAATGTCTCTACTAACGAAGAATTTGTACTACTGAATGATCGCGAAAGCAGTTTGCAATATTTGTGCGAAACAAAGGCGCTTTACGTAGACGGAACCTTTAGATACTGCGAAAATATTTGACACATTTATTTCCATTGCATTTCCTTTACAATGAATATTACATTCCAACAGTACTTTGTTTACTACAAGTAAGATCAAAGGTTACTAGGTGTTTCATTTCATACATGAAAAGTGCTAATGTTTAGGGTTGAAACTTCCACCAACGAAAATTGTTGCAGAGTCCGCGGTTGCTATACATGAATTAAGTCAACTCAACTCCATATTTAAGCGAACCCCACATATGACAGTTTTTTAACAAATTTTAAACACAACTTTTGACATGCTGTAGTTAAAATCGTACAAGCACACGTTTTAACCACACCGCTCGCATTTTTGCCGGATGTCCGCAGTCTATGACAGTGGGATGAAAACTTGTGCTCTAACATCGTAACGTTGTATCAACCTAAAACAAAATGTTGCTAGATACTGGCGGAAACACATCATGGATCTAAAGCAAACATTTTCGGCGCAATTGCAATTGGCGCAATCATGGTGACCCGAGGGCGGCGGATACCCTCCCCCTCTCCAAGAAGTTCGAATCCCTAGCAGACGGCGGGTTGAAGAAACCTTTTAAATGCAAGCCATCGTCCCATCGCACACAGCACCAACCCACTTCGTTTGAAACTTTCGACCTATCGGATTAAACTGTTATGAAATGGGACAGCGAAAAATTCCTGGAAATGAAAAATCCATTCCACGCATTTTCCTAAGTGACCAGGGGTAACAACAATAAAACGCAAGGTCAGTTTGACCGGACCCAAGGAATTTGAACCTGATACTTTCCAAATGAGAGTGGGAATCCGCTTGCTTAATTAAGGGTTAGTTTAAATTTTACAATTAATAATTTGCTATTTGCTATTTGCTATTTCCATTTTAGTTTCCAGGATAAATTGCATCTTTTTAAATTCTTACTCTACATTTTATAATGTATTTAATATATTTGTCAATCTTTTCAGTTAAATGTACTGTATGCCTTAAATTACCCCACAACTCGTTAAATAAATTCAGAACGATTAGAGTGTTTAGCATAAACTCTAGATATACTCCTACAATCTTAATGTATGTTGACTCAAGTAAATAATATTTCTTCTAGCTTCTAGCTTCTATAAATTAGAGTTAAATTATCTTTGTAGGAATTTGCAATTCTTGGATTACGAAATAAAAATACTACAGATTAAATGTAACAAAAAGCACGCTATTTAATGTATGTATGCAATTGTTGAAATACAACTGAAACATTAAATAAATAAATAAAGGTGTGCTAAATAAGGCCCAAATCCTGATTTCAACTTAATGGTAATGAAGTTTCAATACACGTTGTATTTAAAATTATCATCAGCCTACCGAAATAATTTTAAATCTAGTAATATAACCACTAAAGGTAAATATTTATGAACCTTTAAGAACCTTTTGAAACTGTTACTTTTAGCACTTCTTGTTTAGATTTTTGTGCATAATTTTTGTAATGAAACGAAACCAGCAGCATCATTGTGAATAATTGACCATTCACATATCTATCGAAATGAAATTGATTATATATATATGTATATATATATATATATGGGTGTGTATGCGTAGTAAGGTGATTTTAGGTTTTTTTTTCTTCGTCCCCCCCCCCTTTTCACAAATAACGTACATAGGGACACTAACGGTTACATCACTGTTTTCCGTTATAACTCTTTTCTTTTTCATTTAAACAATAGGATTTAAGCTTTCATTTGACAAGTTTTATTTTCCTCTCTTTATTAATTTCTGACTATCGTTTTCTTATCAGCAGTACAAACGCTCATTTTTTTTCCTATTGAAACACTGTTTAATAGTATATTTTCAAGAATTTTGTTTTATTGTGAAAATATTTCTAATACTATTATTTCTGCATTTTACGCCTATGTACTTTATTATGCTGTTTAATCAGATAATTAAAACAAACTAATTAAATAGCGAAATAAAATATATAAACGATATAATTGTTTTGAATCGTTGTAGGAAAGTTTATACAGTGTGATAACAATTATTTGGAATACATTTTAATCTAGGAATTTTTCATGGTTTAGACATTTAATAGAAAACTGTCTAACTCATTATTTCTATAATATTGAATTAACAATTTATTTTTTTCATTAAAATTTCATTAAAAAGTAGAATGCAAGTACATAAAGTTAATATATGCGTTTCTTATTATTACTAGTGTTTAACGCCCGTTTTTACTACTGAGGCACCACAGGCGGTGAACACTGATGATACATGAAACGAAATGATGTATTAAGAAAGGAATTTTAGGGAAGGAAACGTTTCAGGGCTAAGTTTTAGGGGTACCTGCTCGGCATTTGACATTTATGGGGACTGAGGAAAACCTGGAAAAAACCTCGGTCAGGGAGTACGGTAATAGCGGGATTCGAACCGCAGACCTCCCGCTCACGAGTCCACGCATTAACGACCTCGGCCACCCGTGGCGGTCAATGTCGTAAGTAGGAGGAGAATAGCAGAAACATAAATAGTGACAAACTATATAACCACAGGCACATAGAAAATAACAGTTCAGAGAAATACTTACATTTAAATTAAGGAAATAAAATATAATGTATAATAATATAATATAATTCATATGTCAATACACTTACAACTAATAATTTATCGAGCGAATCTTGAATAGTAAATGAAATTAATAAAATGAAGCTGTCCAGATGAGATACTTAAGGTTCACAAAAAGTTTGACATTTCAAATAAAGGCTGAAATACTGACATAATTATGCCAAAACATGCAATTAATGTATAAAGAGACGAAGAAGAAAAAAATGGAAAAAATAATAGGTCACATATTACTTTATTTAATGATTATGGAAAGAAAAGAATGATGTCCTTTAAAGGCGGAGCATCTGAAGATCATTAAACGGCTGGATTATTTAGAAGCAAGTATGAGATGTGATTGTGAAACTCTGCGACTAATCCTGCAGAATTAAAGGAGATAAAATGTAATTAGCCTCCATTCCTTTCAAAGTAATCCTCTTGCGCAGTTATAGAGCGAGCTCAGTGTTTCTGTACACTCCATCCATCCCGTGAGAATGAATAATACCCTTAACCATGCATACTGCTGCGCTTGGGAATCAAGTCGCGCCTCCTTTCAAGAAAGGCAGCAGAGGGCAGCGGAGAAAACCGGGCCTAACTCCAGTCAACTAATGTACGTAGATAATTACTTTGCCGGCCTTGTGGGTCAATTCGTTAGAGCGAGCATCGAGTTAACAACGGTAAGGTAGTGGATTCGCCTCCCCCCTGCGCTAACTTTTTTTAATCTTCATAATTTTCTTGCTATTCTTACTATAATAAATGTTACCTTTTTAGGGAGGACAATACATAGAAAAGTTATACTGTTTACGCATAAGTTTGCAAAATTTGGTTACGATAGATTACATTAATATAAAAATAGTCCACGAAGAACAACGCTTAGAAAAATTATACTGTCAAGTTTTTAATCTGAAAAACCTGGGTTAGTCTTCGGGGTTTAGCTTTTCCTAGCTTGGTATCTCTCACTGGGGCTTGTGGCCGCAAAAGATCAGACGCATCTCCTATGTGGAATAGATTCTGGTATTTGTTCTATTCTCCAGCAAAGTCTATTAGATTCAATAGGAAAGGGCAAGATTATAAAGGAGTAAGGGGATTTCCGGACCACGTTTACTCTGATGAGTCTTTTGCACTTATGCATCCCACTCAGAGAGGCAGGATGAGATGAGAGATACACTGGGCGGCCAGACCCCGGCCAGACCCCGGAGCGACGATGAGGCGGCATCCCTAACGTTTCCTCACTTGGTATGTCCCAGAAGGCCTAAGAAAGCCACTATGGTATCATCTTAGGGCGACTTAAAAATAGAACCCGCTAAACATAGAACAAGAATCTTCCCCAGAACGCAAATACACTGCCACACCACACAGCACCAACCTTCCTCGCTTGACACTTTCAACTTCTATGGAACGAAATGATACGAAATGGAATAGCGAAAAATTCTTCCATCCAAACTTTCGCCTAAATGACTGGGGGTAGCTATGAAATGTCTTTGAACCTGAGACCTCTCAAATACGAATCTTAAGTGTTACCAACTGAGCCACACCGCTTGATCCATAGGTATAGGTCCATCTGATCTGATTTCCAATTGTGTTACACATCCAAATGAATCGATGAATGTTAACTGCGGCATCTTTAGGGAGATACTGAATAATATCTTTGTGTACTAAATGTTGCGAATGTGTTTTAATTATAAAATAAAATATTTCAACCAGCATACCTAATTGCTCAGGGTTTGAGAACAATTGTAATGGTTGTCAAGGAAAATTCAACCAAATGGTGGGTGCGGTTTATTTTTTTACGTTTAATAAATAGATACCGCCATTCTTGCATGCTTGCTAAACAATTTATAAGCTATTTAATAATAAACGACAAAATTATATAATCTGAATTAGTATTCGCAACTTACGGAATTTATGAAAGGTGATATTGATGAAAGCCTAACACGCAACGGCACTGGTAAAACACGAGCGTCAGGAAAAACTCACTTATTACTCTTTTGAGTTTAGGACTTTAATTTTATCATTTATAAAAAGGTAGTACTTGCTATGTCTCGCTTTGAATAAATTTTTCTTTTTTCAATTTTTCTTAAACCTTATTTCATAATTAACACTTCTCTTAAAACACATGCTTTCTAAATTATTATTCCTAACTTATGTTATCTAAATTTAATCATAATACTTTTTAAACATGAAGTTTGTAAGCTTATTTTACTAGAGCAAAATGTCTACAATATTTTTCCTAATTGTATTTCCTAATAAATTAATATGTTACTAGGCGACACACTGATATTTATGCCATTCTGTAAACTATATCAGCAATGTGTGCTTTGCAATAAATTAATAATAATATGAGTTTTGAGTCATAAATCATAATTTCTACAAGTTAAATTAAGTTACTAATAAAACAAACAAAACATTTCTTACCTTTATTTTGATACCTAAATTTAAAGAAACACGTTTGAATGATCAAGAGCTCACCAATAATATTTAAATATTTTAACGGCTTAGGAAGCCGTGAGCGCTATGCTGTGAACCCTGTGAGTTTTTGTAACCATGGTATATGAAATCCAAAACGTAACCACATGGTATCAAATATCAAGAGAAATGTAAGAAATATTTTATTTATTTATTATTGTTAATTTAGTTTCTTAACTTGTATTTAGCAGTAACCCCACCGCCATGGGTGGTCGAGGTCGTTACGACGTGGACTCGTGAGCGGGAGGTCTGGGTATCGAATCCCTACAGGACCTGACTGAGGTTTTTTCCAGGTTTTTCTCAGCCTATAAATGGAAAATGCCGGAATTAGGCATGGAACGTTTCCTTCCTTAAAAAATACCTCCCCAATATATCATTTCGTCTCATACATCATCAGTGTCCACCGCCAGTAGAGCCTCTGTAGAAAAATAGGGCGTTAAACACTATTCATTCATTCATTACCCTGAGCTAACATAGTTACTGGAAGCCAGCATCCAAAAATCTACCGCCGCCGCCGCCGCCACCACCACCACCACCACCGCCACCGCCACCACCGCCGCCGCCGTCAGTTCATCTATGCTCAAAATGATATTGAGGCTATTTAGAGCAGCACCTAATGGAGTAGCCCCGATGGAACTAGGAAGGGTTGACTTGGGGGTACAAGAAAAAGCTAAATGGGAAGGAAGCTGGTTATATTGATTAAAGAAATTGTTAGAAAAATTGGTTTGGGAGAGCTAGTTAGTTTACAGGCATCAAATGGGCATAGTATGTGGATTAAAGTGAAAGCAAGGGTTGGCGATATAGAGAAACAGGAAGAATTTGGTAGCCTAAGAGATAAGAATACTCTGATATATTATAGGAGCTTTAAGAAAGAGTGGGGCTGGGAAAAATATATTGAGGTTTGTGACGAAATGGGAAGGGAGGGTATGGCATGGGCAAGAACAGGGACAATGAAGTTGGGGGAGGGGAGAGTTAACAAAGAATTGTGCCCATTGATTGGCAAAGTAGACAAGAACTGACCAAAACTCCCGGTTGAGGAGAGGCCCCGATGCCAGGACGGATTATCCACGTTCGTGGTAGAAGTAAGGGCAAAAGTTCAGTAAAGTACGTTAGAAAGCCGTATTAAAATATTTGAAGGATTAGAGAGTAGATGAATGAATATTTATTATTATTTGAACCATTTATTACAACTTTACAATATTTGCTTGATATCCTGGAATCCGTGTTAATTCAGGAGCCTGTACACCCCGGTTTCTGTACATGGATACTACATCACTATAACTAAACTTATTATCAGGCGAACTTTACAAATACTTCCCTAAAGGTGATCATCTTCCCTCATTGTTACTTTACTACCATCTTCCTTTGCCTTGATCACTTTCCTCCACCACTTTTCTTTTAACTACATAATTTGCAAACTGATTCAAAAATTCTTTTCTGGTACTACCAGAAAAGTTATAATGTCAAAATGCCTGTCTGTAAATTATACTTCTTCTTGTTCCATATTTCCTCTCTCCATCCTTTGGTTTCTACGCATTCTAATATGCAGTGCAACCGTCAGCAGGAAGAGTTTTCGATCCTACAGGATGTCTCCTGATGTCTTCACATCTACTTTTACACGCTTAGAGGATGCCACTTTCGTTATTCTTGAGTGTCTTCTTTTTGATGTTGCGTAATTATTTTAATTAATTAACAAATCTCTCATTTTAATATTATTCTTGTAATTAACTAACTTTCCATTCTTCTTGTATAATTTCTTCCATTCCCTTTCCTTTAAATTCATACTTTATTGGATTAATAGATCATCCATAGCAGGTGTATTGCCCCCTCGGGTTCTTAACACAATTTTCATAAATCTCCTTAATATATGCTGGTATTTTGCTTTACACTTTGCCTTAACATAGTTTTCTGTTCTTCTAATGAAACTCCAGATACGAGATAGGTTCATAAGTTTCCGGCCTCGCCGAGAAAGATTATCGCCTTCACAAAACTCTTATCTGGTTCCTACCTTATCTATTAAGTAAATAATTGCAGCTGTAACCTCCGCTCCTCTGTGTGTAGTTGTTCACATACACTTGCATAAAGCAGGCTATGTGTAGAAGATTATGACATATTCAAAATGCAGTAGCGAGCTGTTATTAAGTTCTTCACAAAAGGACTTACTCCAAATGAAATTAAACAGTGATTGGACGGTGTATATAGGGAAGCAATCCCCTCATATTCTACCGTAAAAGAATGGGACAATCCTTTTCGAATGGGTCGAGAAAGCATTGAAGACGAAGAGCGTGCAGGTCAGCCCTTGAAGGTGCATACTTCTGAAAACATCGCTCTTTTGGAAGGAGAAATTATAGAAGACCGGCTCAAAGTTACAGAAATAGCAGCAAGGTTGAGCCTTTCTAAAACGACGGTCCTTCGAATTATTCATGAACATTTAAATATGAATAAGGTTAGTGTCTAGACTTCTTTCCTCAATCCAAAAGCAGCAACGAGTCATCTGTTGTTAGGCACGTTTGGAGCTCTGCCATGGCAACGAGAGAGTTCTTCAAGCCATTGTTACAGGAGATGAAAATATGGTCCTCTACTACGATCCCTTGTCCAAAAGAGAATCAATGCAGTGGCAGGCGTAAACCTGGCGATGCACCGCCTCTAAAGGCCAAGGTCACACAGTCAACCAAGAAGATCATGGTCACAATCTTTTGGGACTGTGAAGGAATACTCTTCATCGACTTCAAGAAGAGGAACACTACAGTAAATGGGGAGTACTATGCTGACTTACTACACAGACTACGTACTTCCATCAAAGAGAAAAGGCTGTATGGTGGTGTGCGCCTTCTTCACGACAACGCGCCTGTGTACATAACTTTTGTTGCAAAGGAAACTGTGAAGAAATGTGGCTTCAAAGAGATCGACCATCCAACCTACAGCCCATATCTAGCTCCCAGTGACTATTTCCTCTTCTCAAAACTCAAGATATACCTTCGAGGAAGGAAATTTAAGTGTGAGAATGCAGTGATGAATGCTGTTTATGCCCATTTAGCAGACAAGACTTCTGACTATTTTGGGGGGAGTGGATTAAAATGTTAATTCAATGATGTGAGAAGTGTATTGCAATAAAGAGTAACTATAATGAAAAGTGAAATATAATTTTTGTTTCATTATACCTTGAAAATGGTTAGGCCGAAAAATATCATAAGTTGATATTTTCATTACTGGTGATTGATTATATTATTATTCTTTTTGGTTATTACTCTTTCTTCTTCTTAATTTTATCTTTTCTTTATCCGTATTTATGTATTAGCAAACATTTATTTATCTATGTCATGTTTTATATGTGTACCAATATTGTTCTCGTTATTGTCAATATTATGATTGTAATATTGTCGATAAAACTTAGTATAAATATTATTAGATTGGTAAAGGGGAAGAGAAGGCCTAATTGCCTTAGCTCGTATAGAATAAATAAATTTCAAATAAGTGTTCTAGGTAGCTTTCGTGTAAATGTATACAAAAGATGAAAATAAGTCCTTTGCAAAACGAAACAATCCATATACTTTTTTAAATTTGCCTTATTTCATGTAGAACCAATAAATGATTTTAACACAAGCAAATAAATAAATTAATAATAAATAAACAAGAGAGAATAGAGGGGGAGAAAGGAGGGGAGTAGGGGAGGGGGTTAATTTTAATGGTTATCGCAATTCTTCAGGAATTCTATTAGGATTCCCATCTATATATTCTGGTTTCAAATTGTAGTGAGCTCAAAACTGAAAAACACCTTCCAATTTGAGCTCTTGGTGCTGAGAATTATACGAAATCTTTGAGTGAAGACTTCGACTTATTAAAACCCACTCTTTAAACGTGAGTATGGACTCGGAACATGCATCGATTTTTAATGTGATACTGAGTGAGTAGAAGAGAGTATGAAGTCTGATGCGCACGTTGCAGAGGAGCCCCTGAATGGAGCCCATTACTCCTTGGCGAAGAACCCACATCATAAAGCGTTATTATGAATGCCTCTCGTGATGCTGTTCCTAGAAATCGCCGTGGCGCCAGGCACCGTGATGTAAAACAGTCACGTTAAAAATCGTAACGTATGGTAATATGTTGTGTGCATGTGTGACCGGCATTTCTTAACTTCTGTTTTATTATCCTCTTCCTTTGTGCATAAAGATAGAGCACGAAGCGCCGACATACCAAGCCACAATAATAAGTAAAATTTTATTAATCGTATTCAGGAAACGAATAAAAGTTCTTTGTGCCGTTTCCTTTAGTCAGGTGATGGACATATCGCCGTCCCAACTCTCAGTGGCCAAAGTACCGGTTTGATCATGTTTATACTGCCACGGGTGTCATTTCATCTCGTGCATCATCAGTGCCCACCGCCTGTAATGCGTCAGTGGTAAAAACGGGCGCTAAACACCTTGCAGTTTCGATCACATTGCGATGATTGCCACCTATATGTTTGTTACCCACTAAGAAGTCAATGCCACTTGATTTTTTCCATTCTTTTAAATATCTGCTAAAATTACTATATCATTCAACTTAAAGTTGCAATAATATATGTATCTCATTAACCTGGACAGCGTTTTGGGCCCATAAGTTTATATTTTTAGCCCAAACACTAACTAAGAACACCAGATTCCAGATGCTCGAAGCCTGTGTATACCTTGTATTACTATATGGGTCCCAGAAATAGTCAATAACCGAGAAATAAAAGAACAAAATTCAAATATGCCAAAGAAAAATGCAACGCAAGATCCTGGGAATAACTTTGAAGGACAAAACACCTATAGCATTATTAAACAAGTTATCTCAGACAACAGACATCACACAAATAGCTACCAGAAGCAAATGGCAACGGGGCGATCACGTCGCAAGAATGTACGACAGTAGACAGACCTATCAGATCTCCATGTGGGATCCTCGGACAGGAAAAAGGACACAAGGCAGACCCAGAAGAAGATGGACAGATCTCTTCAAAGAACATGCAGGTCCAGATTGGTAAAGAGTAGCAAGAGGAAGAGAAAAATGGAAATCTCTCGAGAAGCAACTAGTGCAGTGAGAAATGGAAGAGCCAAAGAACAAATCAGTCAGTGTCTTAAACAGCGTACGAACAACTAGCGTGGAATAGCTCACCACGTTAGGAAAAAGCGAGGTTTCCCTACTTGTTAGGAGACCTTTACCCTTAAGGGTTACAATAGGCTATCTTTATCTTTATTTTTAATACGGAAATGCCCCACAGAAAAACTGCGATCGGATCAGGCATTAAACGTTTCAAAAGACAACAAAGAAACATAAGGCAGAGTCATTCTAGTCATTTAGGCAAACGGGTGTTTCCTTTCCACGACTTTTCCGCTATCCTATTTCATTTCATTTATTGCAGTGTGGAAAGGACTAGACTTGCTGATGCTACTGTCGGTCCTGGTGGTGTAGTGGTAACCATACTTGCCTTCTAAACCCAAGATCGCGGGTTCAAATCCGGCCAGGATCATGGAATTTTTTCGGGCGTAAAAATCCTAAGTATGGCTTCCTTCGGAAGGGAAGTAACGCCGTGGGTTCTGTGTCGTACATTTATGGCACGATAATGAACCTCAAGCCTGAAAGAAGAGGTCTCTGAGCAAAATTTTTCGGCCATTTCACGCCCTGAATAGAATGGGACGCTGATGATCTGAGATATTAAAGAGCGTCCGTAAATAAACCAAATGAAAAAAGAAAAAAACTATCTTTATGTACCCCCCACAAGAAAAATTCACAAGGCGTCCAGACCATGACAATAAATCAAACGATGAGGAAATTTTTCCTTGATGTAGGAGCCTGTAGCAATTGCAGACGATATGACCTCTGTTGGAGATGTTTTCTTGACACCTTCCACACTGTCATTGTTAGAATTATTAGTTTTCGAGTCGCCCGGCCCTGAGATATTTTTGAACTGTGCTGACTCTCTACACATTCTCATCTGACACACCCGGTGGTCCGGAGTTCTTCCTTTACAGAGACACCTCATCATTTGGATCTGATTGTATCACATACAAATGTTGTTACCAGGAGGGACGATAAGACCAAATCTTTGCTTATACGCCCTCTAGACTGGATTATGTTTCGCGATTTCTAAGCATAAATGGTTTTTACACGCGAGTTGTCTTATTTTGTTTATTTCGTTACAAAATCTACGCAAGTTTCATTGAAACTTCTACAGTTACTCTTCAATTTAAGTTATGATTCAAAATTATACTGTATACCGCAGAGAAAAAATATAAGTTTAAAACCACTGTAAATAAATGTTTGTGCACAAACTTTTTATTTAATGCTAAAGAAAAAACTTTCGTGCTCTTTAGTCAGTTCTGTGTGTGTAAGATATAAGTTGAGGGATTTAAAGTGCAGTATTTTCTTTCTTTCTATATTATATTTTGTAAAGGTAGGAAAGTAGGCTACCTGAGATCTTCCCACTTGGTGCAGTACATTATGTTTAAAAGCTTATGTCATACATAACTAGGGTTTCTGTCAGCGCTAATCATTGCCCCGTCTGTCCGTTTGTTTTGTTTCATGCTGCCCTCGTGTCACCTTGTTATCCTCCCACATTCCTTGGCCGATGTTGAACACAATGTTGGACAGTGGAGGAGACAGAGACCGAGGAATTTTTATTGCCTTTCCCGTCCGAGATTCATGGCCGATATATCTACAAATTAATTAAGGGCGAAGAGGGACGTACCTGTAGGGGTTGCTTTTAAGCAACTGTTATCGTTTGTAGGTGCCGGCAGGGACTTGTGACAGCCACTATGTCATTGCCAGCGTAATGCAATACAAATCATATGCAAATATTTCACACTTCAATTGATTATTTCATGAACAGCCAATGAGTGAAAAGTTTTGTGAGTAAAATATTAAATATTAACTTAAATATGCAGTAAAGTTAACCTCCCCAATGAAAAGGGTTAACATTTACTGTTAGGAAGGCAACTACTGTTTCTGCCCTATAGATATCTTCTGATACTTAACAAACTATTAGTGAACGTTTTTTTTTTTTTTTTTTTTTTTTTTTTGTGGTCGTTAACCTAGTAGTTTAGAATATTTACATTTCCTTTAATTTCAACCAAGTAGGTTGAAATGGAATTACCACACGTGATTAGCAATTGTCTGTGTATTGTCCACTGTGGCGACAAATGAAAAAAGATTTGCAGAAACAGAATTAGACCCGAAGAGAGAAAAAAATTAAAGCCGGTCAACTGTGATTTCCCAAATGGCTCATGCCGGTGAACAAGAAATGGAGCTAATAAAAACAATCAAAGATCCACTGAAAAACTATATGCTATTAATTAGTTCTATAGGATAGATAACATTATTATAACTGAGTGATTCTTAATTTAAAAGTTCAACTTTATTGTATTTTAATATAACAAGGGTCTCAACAGTATGAACATGGATTTCATTGTTTAGCTTTAAAACAAAAGCAATATTATTTTCAATTTGACCCTAAATGTCATAACCGCATCATTTGCGGATTTGTAAAAGAGGTTTTTCGTGACGTGGAAAATCTCACTACAGTAACTACATGAATATGTCACCTCAGTTCACAAAATTATTTTTATATAACATAATGAATTGCAAATGAAAGAGAAATAAACGAGTACGAGGGTTAAGTTTCCGGCCTCGCCGATAAAGGTAATCGCCTTCACAAAAACTTTATCTGTTGTCATATCTGATCTGTTAAGTAAATAATTCCTGCTGTAACTTCCACTCCCCTGAGTTCAGTTTTTCAGATATGGTTACATAAAGAAGGATATGTGTAGAAGATTGTGACATGTTCAAAATGGAGCTTCGGGCTGTTTTTAAATTCTTCACAAAAGGACTCACTACAAATGCAAATAAACAGTGATTGGATGGTATATATGGGGAAGCATCCCCCTCATATTCTACCGTAAAAGAATGGGTGAAAATTTTCGAATGGGTCGAAAAAGCATTGAAGACGAAGAGCGTGCAGGTCGGCCCTTGGAGGTGCTCACTCCTGAAAATATCGTTCTTGTGGAGGGAAAAATTAATGGAAGACCGGCGGTCTCAAAGTTACAGAAATAGCAGCAAGGTTGAGCCTTTCTAAAACAAGTCCTTCAAATTATTTATGAACATTTAAATATGAATAAGTTAGTGCAAGATGGGGCCTAGACTTCTTTCCTCTGTCCAAAAGCAGCAACGAGTCATCTGTTGCAAGGCATTTTGAGAGCCCTGCCGTGGCAACAAGAGAGAAGTTTGCAAACTATTGTTAGAGGAGATGAAATAAAAACCTCTGCAATGAACCTTTGTCCAAAAGAGAATCAATGGAGTGGTGTAAACCTGGAGAAGCACCGCCTCTAAAGGGCAAAATCACTCAGTCAACCAAGAAGATCATGGCCACAATCTATTGGTACTTTGAAGAAATACTCTTCATTGACTTCAAGGAGAGGAACAGTACGTGGGGAGTACTATGCTGGCCTACTGCTCAGACTGCGAGCTTCCATCAAAGAGAAAAGGCGAGGAAAGCTGAGTGGTGATGTGCGCCTTCTTCACAACAATGCGCCTGTGCACACAGCTCTTGTCGCAAAGGAAGCTGTGAAGAAATGTGATTTCAAGGAGATCGACAATCCATCCTACACCCAGATCTAGCTCCCAGTGACTATTTTCCTCTACTCAGAACTCAAGAAGGACCTTCGAGGAAGGAAATTTAAGTGTGACGGTGAAATCATGGTTGCCCATTTTGCAGCCAAGACTCGTGACTATTGGGGGGGGGGGGTTAAAATATTAATTCAAAGATGTGCGAAGTGTGTTGAAATAAAGGGTAACTATATCGAAAAGTGAAATATAGTTTTTAACTTTATCATACCTAGAAAATGGTTAGGCCGGAATCTTATGGGCCTACCTCGTATAGTGGTCAAACCTGTACCCATTCTTTTGAAGCCATCGTCATCATTATTATCATCATTTAGTTCGAATAGAAGTAAACCTATACTTATCTTCTCTGAACAGCAAATCCAGATCTATATCAGGTAAATAGTAAACGTAATGTGCAAAGACAATTATCTATTTGCATTGTCAAAGGTGATGAATTTTAGGAATTGATTCAGTATTTTAAGGGCTCTTCGGTATAATTATAAAGGTTGAAGCGGTTTATTATAGGCTCCACGTTGGTGAGCCAAATTTGTAACGGTTTTGTCGGTTTGACACTTTGGTCGTCAATTATAAAGTAATTTAGTTGTTGATATTTTGTTGCGTCGTAACGTTAATTAACTATTGACCGCTTTGGTATTGTCTCCGGCGCTTCATGACAACAATATCTTGCTCTTTTGTAACTCGTGCTCAACAGAACTGGCGGAGAATATCAACTGTGTTAATAATCACCCGATGAGTAGATCTGATATGTATGGTAATTCATTATTTGCAAGATCTTTCGCGTCCTCTGGTGTTCTGCATACGATAGAATTTGGCTACATTCAATATAAATTTAGCTACCGCACTTCACATCGACAAACTCAATCTGATTATTTGACTATTTGATCTTCTGATGATTTTATGCTATCTGATGATATGAACTACCCCACAGCGGAGCAAATAGCCCCTTATAAATTGGATTCAGATTAACTAAACGTTGGCTTCAACGGGGGTCACACATGCAGATACAAGTCTTGCGCCTTGCTTTAAAAATTCAAATTATACATCTACTATTGGCTGGTTCAAGTTCACCTCCCAACGCATACCACCCGCTACTATTTGAAAGTTTAAAGCACCTATTTCATTGGTTAGTTTAAAGTTAACTGTACAAATGGCTGGCGAGCTCATTGCCTTAACGTGTTCGAAAGTCTGGACTTTATTAACTCTCGCCAATGGAAGGTATTTTAAGAATTGACATACACTTGTTCCTTTATTGCCTCCTTGACTGTGCCCTGTTTCTGGCTGGGCTACCGTACACAGTTACACCAAAAAACTTCCTCTTTTGACGACATACAATTAACATATTAAAGATACACTTCATGATATATATATATACATAATATCTTATTACTAATTAAAACCACAAATTATAATGATTATGTAATATTATGTTTATATTTCAGAGAGGATGAGCCCTATGAATATTTTAAGCTGCTTGATGTCTCAAAATAAAAGTGCACTAGATTAGTAAGTAAGGGAATTTTATTTATGAGATATATTAATATTCTGTAAATAATAACTTGTTAATATGTACTTTATTCGATAAAAATATAAATGGAGTATCCAAGTACAAGACTAAAGCAAATATAGGAATGCCTATCGAGCATTCAGAAGATTTGGTATCGACGTGCCTCTAAAATTTTAAGTTTGTAAAATGTTGCAATGTACTACTATCAATGTCCAAATGCTGAAACTGCCAGCAAAAATCGATATTTCAAGAGATAAGTGAAAAGAGTAGGAATAGGTTTTATTGAAACTGTTGTTTTCAAAATAAGGCTAAAGTAAACATTCTGAGGAGAACAAATGAGAGAAAATGTGTGATATTTAATATTTATTCAATAATTTCTTACAAAACGAAGGCTAACATGAAATGCTAAAAATGTCTGACAGAGGACTTAACACGAAGTAATCACATAAGAGACTGGCGCTGACATTTTCGGCATGATGTGGCTGAGGAAGTTGTCAAGCAAGTGGTGAATCCAGAGTAAGGAACCTCCACGTCAGAGCAGGCGGCCATCATGTGTTCCAGACGATTATCTTCGCCAAGCAGAAATATGCGATTAACAGCAATGAAGCTGTGAAATTATTGAATGTTGCTGTTAAGCCAGGATTTCTGAGTCTTGCGTTTTTAAACCACACTTCAATTATAGCCAATCGATTGTATTTTAGGTATTTAAATTCCGGTAATAGAAAGCACATTTTCTTTGTAGAAAAGCATCAGACATAAAACATTCAGCAAGTCATATTAAGAAACACTTAACCACCGGAGCCGTCAAAAAATGTATGCACACTTCAAGCAAAGAAAAAACTGTGTTAGCAAAATAAATCTGAATTCACACAAACAGAAAATGATGAGCAATAATCATCTTACACTTATACGGTTACAACAGTTGCTCAAAATGCCCATTATCGGCTCGATACACTTCTGAGTACGTTGAACTATTGATTGAGTAACGTTTGCGAAAGTGTCCTCAGCGATTACAACACATATCATTTCAATTTCTTCCGAAGTGCTGACAACGTAGCTGGTTTTCTACGGTATGCAACACCCTTAAGAGTTCCCTATAGGTAGAAGTCCAAGTTAGATCCGGAGAACGCAGTGGAAACTCAATCGGACCTCTTCGTCCGATCCAGTGCCTTGGAAGATGATCATCAAGGTACGCACATACATCTGGCGGTAATGTGGTGGCACACTATCCTGTTGAAAGTAAAATTCCTCATTTCCATTGAGTGTACAAATGATAGGTAAGACGAATGTACTTATCACGTTTAGGTACTGGGCCAGTTACTATTCCTTCAAAAAAGAATGGTACAATTAGCCCACTAGATGACGACCCACGCCAACCATTAATTTCAGGTAAATCGACAGCTTTTTCCAAAATAACATGTGGATTGTTTGCACACAGTAGACAGAGTTGTGCAGGTTAACAGTTCCGTTTATTAATTGTGCCTCATCGGAGCAAACAACTTTCCCTATGAAGACCTCATCCTTTTGCACCGTGTTCCGAAACCACTCACAGTACCGCATTCTCCGATCAGGGTCATCTTCATTTAATGCATGCAAAAGTCTTGGGATGAAAACTTTCAACTTTGCTGTTTTAATAATACGACGTACGCTGATTCTGCTAATCCCAGTCTCACGTGCATATTGTTTTGTAGATTTCTGTGGTGAGTGCTCAAAACGTTCCAAAACCTATAGCCGAGGACGCGGGGCTTGTTGCTGTGCGAGGTCTCCCAGATCTGCCCTTGTGAACATCGCACACGGTACCATGAGTCTCAAATTTGTCTCGAATGCGTGCAATTGTTACTCGTGTTTACGGTTCCGTTCTGTACATACGTCTCCATTGTCTTTGAACTCAACAACTTTCTTGGTTTTCCAATACCACTTCAAAATTGCTTTCCACTGTTCAAACGATAACCTTGGCCCCATTTTATTATAGCAACGCTAGCATAACGTAATATGAGTCACGTCTGCTTACAAAACATCATACTCCATATTGCTATTGTTTTTCGGTTCAACTTTGAAATATATTAAATGGATATCTGCTGTGAAAGTGTGTATACATTTTTTTGCACCTCGGTATTGAGTACGAGGTTTAAAACCAATATTGATTAATGTTATGTTTCAGCCCCCCATCCCAAGCCACTCTCGCTTTGAAATTTCAAATTGTACTCCGATCTCTGGATGATTAAAATTTAAAGAGAATGTAAATTTCATCATATCTTTTGTTCTCATTGTTGTTACCTGGCAACGTGGGCTGTTATTACTTTTTTAATTTTAATGAAGTAATACTGTAAAATTATCGAGTATGTAATGTAATTGTTGTGCTTTCATAATGAGTTATAGATTGCATTACTGTAGCATTAATAAGTGAAAATTTACCTAAAACAAATTTGTTTTACCTGTCTTTTGTTCTCCCCAAATTCATTCACCAATAACAACAGTCCAATCTGCTAGGCAAAGATAAAAAATTAAAAATGCAAGAACAATTGAATCCTTTTAAAATTTAAACATCAAAACTGGGGGCGAAATTTGAAATTTCAAAGTGGTATGACTGGAGCTAAAGGAGAGCAACCAAACATTTATTTTAGACTTCAGGCCTCAGCAGTGTTAGGGTGTAAGGTGTTTGTAAGGGTGGTAATAGTAGCTGTAGTTAATGCAATAGTGATAGCAGCAATAGAAGCAGAATTAGCAGTACAGTGTCAGTGTGGCGTAGGTAGTAGCAGTAGCAATAATAAGACGGTGGTGGTGGTGTGCACTGAGGAGCTTTCGGTACTTGAGTTTTGTTAGCTTTCGCCCTAAATATGAGGAAGGGGTGAGACTAGAGAGGTGGTCAGGATATAAGGGCGATGACTACACTGAGGCAGATGCAGTCCCAGACATTTTTCCGGATAGAACAACCCGACGCCGATGCAGCAACCTCCCTTCCTCCCAGCGAGTTGTTCGAACCCTAGAAGGTCTACTTCCATTCCAGACGCCGGGGCAGGAATCTTTCCAAAGCCCAAACCACCCTCAAACTACACCAGCCCATGTAGCCCTGTTATTTCTGAATTGAACCAATCAAATCAAATGAAACGAGAGAGCGTAACTTTCATGAAAATTAAATATCCCTGATTTCGCCTAAGTGACCGAGCTTCCCATCAGGAAAAAATGTCACAAAAGCCTTTCCAATGGGAAATGAACTCGGCACTTCCCGAATGCAGTCTCGAAGATTGCCACGCCATTCGGTAGCAGCAAGTGCAGTAGTAGTAAGCAGTGAGATTATGGATTTTATTTCTCATACATCGACATACAAAACTTTTTAACAAAATGAACGCAAATAAAGAAAAACACATTAATTTTAAATATAACTAATATCAGTGCCATTGGCAGTTCAAGACTGCACTAACTCCAATGTATTTCAATTTGATTGGCCCAGTCACCGATTCATCAGCAGCTACCTACTGGAATATCTTGGGAACCGGGCTCCGATCCAACCAAAGAACTCAATACTATAAACAATTTCCTACACTCAATACAATATTAAATTACATTTCATGCAATAATGAACCTTGCTCCTTTTCCAATTAAACCCATTCTCCTAAATTTCTATCCTTGTGAGTTGCTTATTCCTTTTAACCTTTTACACAAATTAGTAAACAAATTAGAATCAAAGTAATCAATTTTCCTTTCCATGTTCTCAGTTCATGTAAACTTACTACTATTAACAAACTTTTAAATTTCCCCACTTGCTTACCCCGACTTTATGGATTTGCGTTCCCACGTACCCCATTACAATTGACGTCAGGTTGAGTATGTAATGGGGATATATATTCACTCCTAAATTGTGCAATTATCAGCATTCTTATTCCCACTTATCTTACCCACCTTAGAAAACCATTTTTGTCTCACGTTACCTATGTACTTTCGCAGTTCCTTGATATGTCTGGTAGTGGTAGTGGTGGTGGTAGTGGTGGTAGTAGTAGTATTGGTAGCTGTGTTGGATATGCAATCAAAAATCACTCATCAGACACACAAAATATTCCATAGATAAGAAGTTAAATAATGATTATTTTAATTTAATAGCCTGTCCGGTTGATCATATGTCGGTAATAGGAAAAATGTTATTTCCACAATTTCTTTAATTTCTCACTCATAAAAGTATTATTTGTTTTCTCTTTACACCATTGCATTTTTATGAGCATGAATTAAGTATATATTTAACAATAAGTAATCTTATATTTTTGGCTACCCTTATTTCCATTAGTCCCGCAGATACCTAAAAATAAATAATTTTTCTTTTACTGCTGTCTCTTCAATTGACGATCAGGGAGGTTAACGTGTTCCTGCATAAATGTAATACAAGCAATGCTACTTATTTTCTGTGACTGATTTAGAGCAAGTGTTAAAATATTTAAAGATATTGTTTCTCGTAATATAAGTTTCCTTTATGCATTTTGTGCAAATATATTCTCATAACTAATGGTAATAGAGCAAACAAGTGCTTAGAATATGGCAAAGACAAATAAATGCTCGCTAATTCCCAAATATATGAGGCCTTTGCCAGAAAATTAACTTAAATAAAGAACATTTTGTAATCATGTGTTCTTTTTGGTTACTTAATTTCCATGCATTCGATATTGAGTTTTATCGAAATGATTAATCCTTTTTAACTACATGCACCCTTTAATAAAGTGTTATTTAAGAAGAATAAATAAAAATGTTTTCTGCTGCTTTGAAGCATGCCTCTATTTCTATAAAAAATGAAATAGAACGATATACATTTTCCACAATCATCATTGTAAAAACCACGAGTATTCTCGTATCTTTTTTTAGCTGAACAACAACATTTTTCTTCGAAAGTAAAATATATATATATATTCGTAATAGTGGACACTAAATTAACTATACAATTGATTTTAGTTTATGCCTTATTTATTTGATTTTTAGTTAAAAAAAACACCGTACAAGCGCATTTAATTGACAGGCGGTTTCAAAAAAAGTTGAGAAAGCATACAATAAACGCATGTATGCCTTAAAAATAAATAAAAAATAAAATTGGAGCTGCAATTGCTTTCTGTAATGTCCACTAACCGTTGCTGGCACTATTTCTCTTCCCTTCCCCCCTAACCCCCTGTCGGTCCTAGAGGTCTAGTGGTAACCATACTTTTCTAAATCCAAGGTCGCGGGTTCAAACCCGGCCAGGATCGATGGATTTTTTCGGCGTAAAAATCCTAAGTATGGCTTCTTCGGAAGGGAAGTAAAGCCGTAGGTCCCGTGTCGTACATTTACGGCATGATAAAGAGCCTCAAGCCTGAAAGAGAGGCCTCTGAGCAAAATTTGTCGGCCGTTTCACGCCCTGAATTGAATGGGACGCAGATGACCTGAGATGTTAAAGAGCGTCCGTAAATAAACAAAATCATAAACAACAAAAAATACCGCCTCATCTCCCTTTTTGTACCCAACCCTCAGTTACCGCCATTTCTCTTGAGCAACAGGAACTGTACAAGACTAAACCCAAATAACGTGCCATCTATTTGTAGAGACCTTGCAGCAGAACGTTCCGGCAGTTGGCAGCCAAAAGAGGGATCCACAATAATAGAGCAGCAGAACAGATACACACGCGCTTCTTATGAAACAAGATCACACCTTAAATTGTAGCAGCAACACAAACATAGATGCAGGTAAATTTGTAGCCTATTTTTGCAACTGAAAAAATAGTGAAAATGCCTAATAATGTTTACATTTTAAAAGTTGTTGAATATGATCATCGTAAACCAAGTTTGGCATATACATTGTAGCTCAAATCCACAAACTTTAAATGAGCTGCAAAATAACATGAAAGAAGAAACAGACATTCCAAAAACTCAGACGATATGGGCTCAAACTCAACAGACATTTCGGGAATTATTAGTGAAAATTTAACAACTAAATAAACTTCCTCTGTCAGTTCATCTTGCCAGTCATAATTCTAGTGACGTGCATGCGTAGAAGATTGTGACAAGTTTAAAATGGAACATCAAGCTGTTATTAGCTTTTTCACAAAAGAAGGACTTACTCAAAATGAAATTAAACGGCGATTGGACGGTATATATGAAGCATCCCTCTTATATTCTACCGTAAAAGAATAGGCCAAACTTTTTCGAATGAGCCGAGAAAGCATTGACGACGAAGGGCGTGCAGGTCGGTCCTTGGAGGTGCTCACTCCTGAAAACATCGCTCTTGTGGAAGCAGAAGTTATGGAAGACCGGCGGCTCAAAGTTACACAAATAGCAGCAAGGTTGGGCCTTTCTAAAGCAACAGTTCGTCGAATTATTTATCAATATTTAAACATGAATAAAGTTAGTGCAAGATGGGTGCCTAGATTTCTTTCCTCAATCCAAAAGCGGCAACCAGTCATCTGTTGTCAGGCATTTTTGGAGCTCTGCTGTGGCAACGAGAGAGAAGTTCTGCAAACCATTGTTACAGGAGACGACACTATGGTCCTCTACTATAATCCCTTGTACAAAAGAGAATCAATGGAGTGGCAGGCGTAAACCTAGCGAAGCACCGCCTCTAAGGCCAAGGCCACTCAGTCAACCAAGAACATCATGGCCACAATCTTTTGGGACTGTGAAGGAATACTCTTCATTTACTTCAAGGAACACCACAATAAATGGGGAGTACTATGTTGGCCTACTGCACAGATTACGTATTTCCATCAAAGAGAAAAGGCGAGGAAAGCTGAGTGGTGGTGTGCGCCTTCCTTACGACAACGCACCTGTGCACACAGCTCTTGTTGCAAAGGAAGCTGTAAGAAATGTGACTTTAGGAGATGAACCATCCACCCTACAGTCCAGATCTAGCTTCCAGCGACTATTTCCTCTTCCCAAAACTCAAGAAGGAATTTCGAGGAAGGAAATTTAATTATGACGAAGAAGTGATGGATGCTGTTTATGCCTATTTTCCAGACAAGACTTCTGACTATTTGGGGGGGGGGGGTTAAAATGTTAATTCAAAGATGTGAGAAGTGTATTGCAATAAAGGATAATAATCCTTGAAATACAATTTTTGTCTTTATCATACTAGAAATGGTTAGGCCGGAAACTTAAGGATCTACCCTCGTACCTATAGTTTCAAAATTCGTACAAGTGTGTACTGGATTAAACTTGATGTTTTATTTATCAAGTACTGTAGCTTAGCTTAAAGAGATAATGCACAAGGGGGTCTGAAACGTAATTGGCCATAATGACCATGATATTTTAAGGATAGTTGTTTAATGTTATTACATCTATGTTGAACATTCATTTATTGTTGCAAGGCATTGTTTAAAATAGTTTATTTAAGAGAGCAGACTTGTGGGTATTCCTTAAAATGGATAGTATTTAATACTATGCAGCGATTAAACTTAAACTCTTTGTAAACGTTTAACGCCAAAGGAAATTCAAACTAAATTTGTAAAGTTTACTGGAGCTCTATTCTTTTCTTTTCAACGATTGAAATTGCGCTCTTCAAATTAAACATGGCGTCAGCTTTGAAGGTAATCCATCTGAAGGACATCAACAATGTCACTGAATAAAACCATGATACTGTGTTAGATGACTGGCGAGTTAAAGTGCATGTAATTGCCAAGGCTACATAAAGGCGTTTCTAAGGAACGTGTAGGTTATATTTAACATCAATTGCGTATGTAAGATGGGTGCTGCACTTGATATCAAATAAAACACCCATTTGTAAGAAAATATCGCAACGGTGTTTGAACAGTATTAATAGCAACAGAACTCATTTTGTACGTCCACTTATAAAAGTGGATGAAACTCGGATCCAACATCACAAATCAGAATTGAAACAGCAGACAGAAGCAGGTTGTTCAGCGCCAAAGAACGCAAAGCTGGTTCCATCTACCGGGAAGTTTATGACTCAAACATTTGAGTTACTAACTGATCATTTTTGGAAGGACAAAACCATAACTGGAGAATGCTAATTAACATTTTAAACCGTTAGGTATAACTTTCTGTGAAAAAAGACCGGTTTTATAAGAAAAAATAACGTTTCATCAAAGCAATGTGCCTGCTCAGTGAGAAATTTGAAATATAAATTATTAGAGCATCCACCTTACTGCCCAAATTTGGTTCTTTCAGGTTTTTATCTGTTCCTAAAGCTGAAGCTCTTCCTCGCTAGCGGCGTTTTTTATCACACCAAGAGGGTATTTGCAACTTTATAGTAGTCTTTTTGCAGAACTTCCATAAATCCAATTCCAGAGATGAAGCATTGATATTAGAGATTTGCTGAACTAATTGTTGATGTTGAAATTGAAAACTTGATTCCTTCTTTTTAGGCCGGGAAAATTTCAGGCGCATTCTTAAAACGCAAATTATTCTGAACAAGTAATTTATTTACATTACTGTAACAAATTATGTGCATCTCTTGTCGGATTAAGCGAACTGCTTTCTACTTAGTGGACATTTATATTTTGTGAGCAAGGAGTATATCTCAAGTAGGTTTGCTTAGCTCACAGGCCCTATACGGTTACGCAGAGGTTAATTAACAGATACATATATATATATATATATATATATATATATATATATATATATTTTAAATTTGGGGATGTCAGAAAGAGCGAATCCGCCACTGGAAGCTGCGCGGGAGGAGCCAGGAGAAAAGGATGAGGGGCACAGTGTATATATTATTATGATATTCGTTTTGATGATATCTTTATCCCATAGCTGCATCTCTCAGGCGACTCTCTAGGTCCCCACCTACTGGCAGACGTGATGTACGTACAGTCCCTGCAAATAACACCGTACCCGACCGAAACTGCAGCGTGAAATATTATAACTCATAAAACGTAAAATTCATTCAATCATATTTAACACTGCAACTGTTGATGTGGCTGTAACATTATAACGCAGAGCCCAGATTCAAATCCTGTTTCAGTCTTTGTCCATAGAGTTTCCCGCTTCCAAATGACTACTGGGAGCTGGGGCGATGGCTAGCGACGTGTGTGGGGAGAGGGCTTTTATCTGCCAAGTAAAACATTACACACTACATGTATATCATCTATTCAAATACTTAACCCTTTGCGTTAACAAAAGCAAAACATTAATAGTAAACAGTTGAGCGTTATCAACCCATTCCTCGGACTAGCCATCTCTCCAGCTCCCAGTAGTACCTGTCCCTTTCAGTCATTTATCCACTTATTAAAGATGTGATCACAGACCAAGGACATTGTTGTTGGGTCAAACAGATAAACTTGCCTAATTAAACTCACCTTTCATGGACTAGAATCCAAATTGCTAATAATTTCTGGTCTTCAGAAAATTAATGTCCGGATTATATCTGGCGGTGTACCTAGCGAGGTGGTTCAGGTGATAATGTTGGGACCTGATCCTGAGTTAAAATCCCTTGGAGCCGGCCATCCAAACCTTGCTCTTTTATCTTTTTCTCCCTCCCCCCCCCTTTCCCTTGTGGTTTCCCCTGGTCGCTTAGGCGAAAGGTTCATTCCCAAGAGTGTATTCATTTCAAATAATTCCAATCCGTTGACTCTGTTGCAGGGTGGAAAATATAAGAGCGCGGTGTAGCTGTGCGCATTGAAAAGATTTCTGCTCCAGCTTCTAGTGTGGAAGCGGACCTTCTGAGGTGTTTTCTCTGGAAATGCTATGGACCCCTTCCTTCCACATTCGCATCTCACTGATCGTGGATCCTGATCACGTGGTATGTACTACGTCGCCAGTAGTATCCCCGCTGGATGTGGGCTTTTTTTTTTTAGTTTAATTTGGTTTATTTACGTACGCTCTTTAACTTCTCAGGTCATCAGCATCCCATTCAAATCAGGGGCGTGAAATGACTGACAAAGTTTCCTCAACGGCCTCTACTTTCAGGCTTGAGGTTCTTTATCGTGCCGTAAATGTACGACACGGGACCCGCGGCTTTACTTCCCTTCCAAAGGATGCCATACTTAGAATTTTTACCCCCGAAAAATTGCATCGGTCCTGGCTGGGATCGAACCCGCGATTTTTGGTTTAGAAGGCAAGTATGGTTACCACTAGGTCACCAGGACCCTCTATCGTAGCTACTAAGCACCGAAAATAACAATAACAAAATTTTATATATAGTTATATATGTACCTATTTCTTACGCTCTATCGACGGCAATTTTTTTATTTTTCTCAACATCAATTAACAACGATTTGTCGAGCATTTGGGTTAGGATTAACCTAAAGCAAAAGTTTAAAAATAGATCTAGCGGCCGCAATTTTTTATTTTCTATACGAAACTCGGTATATGGCATTGAAATAAAATAAAAAATGAAAATCAGGGAAATCGGACCATTGCCAGTGGAGGTTTATTTGAAAAACGAAATTTAAAATGCAGAGGTTAAAGTCAAAATTTAAAAATCGCTCTAGCGATCGCAATTTTTGTTTTTTCTTAATGAATCCCGATATATATCATAGAAATAAAACAAGAAAAATAGTTTTTGAAAATCAGCGAAATCAGTTTATTAGGAGGAGGGGTTTACCTGAAACCCAACATTTAAAAATCACTGAAGCACCAATATTAGTTTCTTTGCAACTAAAAACAGTATATACTATTTAAAAAAATGAAAAAAGAAATATTTTCTGAAAATCGGGGAAATCGGGCTATTAGGAAAATTTGAAAATCGCTTTAGCGCTCGGCATATAGCATTTACGTAAAACAAGAAACATATATTATGAAAATTGAAGAAATGAAATCATTAGGAAAAGGGATATATCTGAAAGTCAAATTTAAAAAGTGCTCTGGCATTTAATTTTTCCTTTATTGTTTTAAAATAAAAGGACAAATTAACTGAGCATTTATAACGATGCATATATTTTATATTTAACAAAAGCACCGTCATGAAGATAGTAAATGTGAAATATTAATCTAATATGTATGTAAGAATTATGTTTTTATGCAAGAGCACCCTATTAGAAAATGTTTGCATTTCATGCTTTTACTACAGTAAAATTTAAAATGAATTTGAAAGCCAATGGAGATCGATGGGACTTTCGGTTATATATTGTAGATTGTGTATACATTATATTTGTTTCTGAATAGTTTTTGTTTTATTGAAACATATGAACATCTAGTTCTTAAATAAGCAATGGCTCATAAATATGGATACCTTTAAAAATGTTTCGAAATACCAAAACAGTATAGCTTTATTTATTAGTGGTCATATATTTGATTTAATTAAGTGTATCATTGTTTTTTTGTGATTTAATCTCAACAATGGCAATAATAATTTTAAGACTGTGGTTTCCCTTTAAGTAATACTTATAGATTGATACAATTTAATTTTGTTCCCTTAATGGCACAAAGTCGGTCCTGGGGGTGTGGTGGTGACCAAACTTGCCTCCAAAACTCAAGATAGCGGGTACAAACCCGGCCAGGATGGATGGATGGATTATTTTTTGGACCTAAAACAGAAAGGAAGTAAAGCCGTGGGTTTCGTTAATACATTTACGACACAAAAAGAACCTCAAGCATGAAAAAAGAGGCCTCTGAGCAAAATGTGTCGGCCGTTTTACGCCCTGATTTGGTTGCTGATGACTTGAGATGTTAAAGAGCATCCATAAATAAACCAAATCAACAATAATGCCACAGTAATGTCATAACTTATTTCATCTCATTAATTAATAAGACTATACTTCGTATTTTAAGGTTGTTTAACTTCCTGAGGAATTCGCTTAGTTTATGGAGCTCCTGCGTGACGGAGTTTTTATTTCGTTACTTAAGCAAGAATTTTTTTAATGGTGTTTAACGCCCGTTTTTTACTACTGAGGCACCACAGGCCGTGAACATTGCTGATACATGAGATTTATTTTTGAATGATTTATTTATGGACGCTCTTTAACAGCTCAGGTCATCACCGTCCCATTCAAATCAGGGGCGTGAAATGGCTGACAAAGTTTCCTCAACGGCCTCTACTTTCAGGCTTGAGGTTCTTTATCGTGCCGTAAATGTACGACACGGGACCCACGGCTTTACTTCCCTTCCGAAGGAAGCCATACTTAGGATTTTTACGCTCCGAAAAAATCCATCGGTCCTGGCCGAGTTCGAACCCGCGATCTTGGGTTTAGGAGGCACGTATGGTAACCACTACACCACCAGGACCGACTATACATGAAATGAAATGACTAATTGGGATAGGGGTATTTTTTAAGGCCTAAGTTTAGGGTACCTCCCAGGCATTTGCCATTTATG
The DNA here is from genome assembly GCA_030762175.1 of Metallyticus violacea. Taxonomy (NCBI): domain Eukaryota; kingdom Metazoa; phylum Arthropoda; class Insecta; order Mantodea; family Metallyticidae; genus Metallyticus; species Metallyticus violacea. The sequence continues at coordinate 105,579,013 of CM060845.1, read as the reverse complement.
AGGACTGAGGAAAACCTGGAAAAACCTCAGTCAGGACGGTCCTTGCAGGATTTGAGCCCCAGACCTCCCACTCACGAGTCCGCGCCTTAACGAACTTGACCACCCGTGGCGGTACAATATTATTAAAATAGTCCAGACTTCTCGAAAAGTATAAGAGAAAACGATATGAAATATCAGTAGTTACAGTTTTTACAACCGAAAACTTCCTTCAAACGCCTAGTGGAGAGGGATAACTTTTAACTTTCGGTTGAATGGTATCAGCAAAAATATGAACACACAAAATAAATTAAACCCCACAAAGTTGTGCATGAGATATAAAAAGGTCACCGCACGCCACTGCTGGTTAGTAAAGCTAAGGGATAAGGTGTGTTAACAAAAGCAGCCATGATATTCTAGTCAAGCGCGGCTGGGCCCATTAGGTGCAGTGACAAAGGGTAGCCTGGTCATTTGCTGGGTGCGCGCGTGTGTGGAAATGTTGAGTGACAGCAATAACATTGGTCATAGCTGCTGAATGTTAAACGATCCACTTGGCAATGACTGCACTCGGCCAACTTTCTTCAAGAGTTAGAAAGCTGAGCATAGGGCGACAAAATCAGGCACCTCTCAGCTAACGCAGTTTCAAATTGGCTTAAAAATTCAGTTTATTAATTTTATTTTGTTTCAATTAGGATGCCTTGTGTAATTTATTTATTTATTTTGCCTTCCTTTGTTCAAATGACAATTTTTCACATCTTTGAATTAACATTTAATTCCGCCATCCCCAAAATAGTCAGAAATCCTGTCTGCAAATTGGGTATAAACAGCATCCATCACTTCTTCGTCACACTGAAATTTCCTTCCTCAGTTCTGAGAAGAGGAAATAGTCACTGGCCAGATCTAGGCTGTAGGGTGGATGGTTGAACTCCTTAAAGCCACATTTTCTCACGCTTCCTTTGCAACAACAGCTGTGTGTACAGGTGCGTTGTCGTGAAGAAGGCGTACACCACCACTCAACTTTCCTCCCCTTTTCTCTTTGATAGAAGTACGTATTCTGTGCAGTAGGCCAGCATAGTACTCCCCATTTACTGTGGTGTTCCTCTCCTTGAAGTCAATGAAGAGTATTCCTTCACAGTTCCAAAAGATTGTGAACATGATCTTCTTGGTTAACTATGTGATCTTGGCCTTAAAGGCGGTGCTTCGCCAGGTTTACGCCTCTCCATTGATTCTCTTTTGGACAATGTAACAACGTTTCCAGAACTTCTCTCTCGTTGTCAAGGTAGAGTTCTAAAAATGTCTGACAATAGATCACTCGTTGCTGCTTTTGAACTAAGGAAAGAAGTCTAAGCACCCATCTTGCACTAACCTTATTAATGTTTAAATGTTCATGAATAATTCGAAGGACTGTTGTTTTAGAAAGGCCCAAACTTGCTGCTTTTTTGTAACTTTGAGCCGCCAGTCTTCCATAATTTCTCCTTCCACAAGAGCGATATTTTTAGCAGTGAGCACCTCCAAGGGCCGACCTGCACGCTCTTCGTCTTCAATGCTTTCTCGATCCATTCGAAAAAGTTTGGCCCATTCTTTTACGGTGGAATATGAGGGGGTTTGTTTCCCTATATACATCGTCCATTTGCTGTTTAATTTCATTTGGAGTAAGTCCTTATTTTGTGAAGATTTTAATAACAAGTCGATACTTCATTTTGAACATGTCACAATCTTCTACACACATCCTTCTTTATGCAACTATATCTGAACAGCTGAATACAGTGGAGCGGAAGTTACAGGTGTAATTATTTACTTAACAGATAAGGATTTTGTGAAGACAATAATCCTTATCGGCGAGGCCGGAAACTTATGGGCCTACCCTTGTATTAAATAGCATTTTTATGGACTTATGTCTTTCTTTGTACATGAAATATACACATTAAATTCCTAAACTCTAACTTTGTTCGTTTTGGCAGACCGGATAAGATGTGTAAATGTTCTGTTTCCTGCTCATCTGTGTCTTTATTATGTTACAGGCATTTCCTTGGGATATTACTTATTTAATTATGTACAGGACAATCAACAGCGTTACGGTATAAACAATTTGTACACAAATTACAGAAATGCAATTTTTATTCTTATTTATCTTTAACTTAATCGGCTCATATTATTAAGCAGTAATTTTACTTCAGATTAATACAGCCATTAGGCTATCCAATTATTAAATGACCGAATCGGTGGCAGGGGCCGATAAGCTTTATATTACGCCTAAACTTGTTTTATTGGTTCAATTATTTCACTTTTACTTTCAGGAAATCGTATTAAACAAACGGCAATGCGCCTTATGCTAGATAACCGAACTGTTCTTTTTTTTCTCTTATATAAACCTCCTGGAAATATATAGCACTTATGTGTTTCAAAACAGTATTTGAAACTGAACATTTTATTGTGTTTATATGAACGCTAGTACCTACAACTGCATTTTGCATTTGTTTGTAAATCTATTTTTAATACAACATAATTAATTTTCTGATAGTCCTTTGTTTTACTCGGTCAATATATTTTATTTGTTTTATTTGAAAGTGTTTAGTACTGGGATTTGCGATTTTAAATTTGAGTTTCCCCGAGTGCAGTTTTACGCTTCAGCTCTGGACTGTTTGGAACTGCCTTCAATACAAATCACAATTTCTATTTCTTTTAATGATTTTTTTGCAATTGATGATATAAGACGTATTTGGGATTTACATTTTTACAGATTTGAAACTATTATTTGGTCTTTGTTATTTTTCACGTTTAAAAACAGATGTGTTGTGTAAAAAGAATCAATAAAATTTGTTTAGCACAACATTACAAACTAAAATGATGATATTTGAAGGCGGTTGTATAGTGAAGAATAGCAGCCGCTGCAACGGCAAAAAGTTCGCCACGCAGAGGCTGCGTAAACTAAGCGAATTCCTCAGCAAGTGGAATAACTTTAAAATAGAGAAAAAAATTATGGCCTTATTAATTTATGAAATGAAATAAATTGCGGTAGCATTGTGAGGTATTAGTGAAAAAATTAGAGTTCTTGCAGTCTATAAGTATCACAAAAAGAAACCACATTTAGAATCATCATCATCATCATCATCATCATCATCATCATCATATTACTATTATTGAGATTAAACCACAAATATTAATGATATACTATTAATTAAATGAGATATTTGACCGCTGATAGACAAAACATTACTGTGTAGGTATTTTTAAACATTTTTAAATGTAACCATGTTTATAAACTGAGACCTTGATATCATATTTACATTCACTTAAATAGAGGTATTATAAAAATATACTCAATCAACAACATACAATCAAAAATTCCGTGGATTTTCATTGACTTTGAAATTTAATTTAAATGTTATTGTAGTAAAAAATATGTAACGAAAACGTTTTCTGAAGATTATTACAGAGCATATTAGATTAATATTTCACATTTGCTATATTAACGATGATATTTTCTTTAAATATAAAGTGTATGCAACGAAATAAATACGGTTTTTATGCTGAATTAATTTGTTATTTTATTTTAAAAGAAAAAATAAATGCAAGAGGGATTTTTAAATTTCAGTTTTCAACAATACTCCACTCTCAATGGTCCAATTTCTCTAAATTTCAGAGACTATTTTTCTTAATTTACATAAATGGTATATACAGAATTTGTTGTGAAAAAACATTTGGTCTCTAGAGCGAATTTTAAATTTTGGGTTTCAGGTAAACCCCCATTCTTAATAATCTGATTTCATTGCTTTTCATAAACTTTTTTCCCTAATGGTACATACGGAGTTTTCTTTAAAAAAAATTAAATTGAGGCCACTAGAGTGATTTTTAAATTTCGTTTTAACCCCCACGTGGTTTTCAGATATACCCCCACTCGCGGACTCGGTTCGAATCTCGCCAGGACGTCCTCCCAGACTGAGGTTTTTTCCAGGTTTTCCTCAGCCCTCATAACTGGTAAATGCCGGGGAGGTACCCTAAACTTAGACCTGGAACGCTCCCTTCCTTTAAAAAAAATCCTTTCCCAATTTATTATTTCAACTCTTGTATTATCAGTGCCCACTATATGTTTGTCCTTGTTATTTTCGGCGCTTAGTAGGTAGTGTCGATGAAGATTTTAAGAAAATTTTCCAAAGTTGTTTCATGGGTACTACAGTAAGCTACATTCCTTCAGAATTCGCTAAAAGGGAGATAGATTCGCGGCGGGTAAAGTTGGTAATTTTATTTGGTATTTACCTTTTTAAATAAAATGAGTGTATGTAAAACTGTTAATAGTAAGCACAATCCTGTGTTATAAGGGACGTAGAAAAAGATGCCCCTCACCGGCAACAAATGGCCGGTAGATTTGGTGTATATATGGACGCTCTTTAACATCTCAGGTCATCAGCGTCCCATTCAATTCAGGGCGTGAAACGGTCGACAAATTTTTCTCAGAGGCCTGTTATTTCAAGCTTGAGGTTCTTTTACATGCCGTAAACCTACGACATGGGATCCACGGCTTTACTTCCCTTGCATCTGTGTAGGAAATTCTGTATTTCATCTAAATTTTATTCCCCAAAAACACTACATTTTGTTTTTAATTAAAACCCTGTCTCGTAATTTTAACAAATTGACGAGTGAATTTTCTGCCTGGAACACGATGATTAGGATATTTTTATGAGAATTTTTTTTAGCACTTCTCTGCAAGAATACTTTTTTTCACTATGTATGGTACATAAGAAGTGTAAGTACTGACATAACTAACGAAGAACAATTAGCAAACAATTTATACGCAATGAAAGTAACGAGTAATAGGAACAAACCACTGTCTGACAAAGCCTTCTTCCAATAAATTACAACCTGCCACCTGAACATGCATTATATGATCTTGACGACTGGCTTCTACCCGCATTCTGCCGGCTCATAACTTAAACTCCTCAATATAAATATAACGGGTGGTATTGTACATTTACATAAAATTCATTCAAAGACTTAGATCAGTAAACAATTTTTGTTGTATCTGATGCTTACATTGTTTTTGCTGGTCCTGGTGGTTTAGTGGTAACCATACTTGTCTTCTAAACCCAAGATCGTGGGTTCGAACCCGGTCAGGATCGATGGATTTTTTCGGGGCGTAAATATCCTTCGGAAGGGAAGTAAAGCCGTGGGTCCCGTGTCGTACATTTACGGCACGATATAGAACCTCATGCCTGAAAAAAGAGGCCTCTGAGCAAAATTTATCGACTGTTTCACGTCCTGATTTGAATGGGACGCTGATGAGCTGGGATGTTAAAGAGCATCCGCAAATAAACCAAATAATAAAAATAGCACCTAAATTAACACCAATATTACCTACATATTCACTTAGTAAGCGTTATGTAATAATTTAAAATGATCAAAAGTGTTAATTTATATCTTGATTCTGTTCAAAACCATTCCACTGATAATACATATCGGTGAAGCTAAACCCATCACCTCTTTATTAAGAGAGGTGATACACATTATCAGCGTAAAAGTTTTAAACAGAATAAATATATAAATTAAGTAAAGTTGTAATTCTGCATATATTGCTGGTTGTTTTCGCTCGTGTATTATTGTTATGTTGTACCGGGGAAATAAATTTTGGGGAACATTACAGATTGTTTCTCAAAAACATTATTTCTTTCGTTTATATTTATAAAAAAATGATTATCAAGACTTTGGTTTTTTCCCAATTAAATGCAAACAGCTGGCTTTAGTTTTCAATTTTTTTTTTTTTTAATTTTTTACTTCGTACCAAAATATCTTCAAGTGAAGTCTAATTGTTGTTGATTCCTGATTCACTTAAGTTTTGTTGAAGCTAAATGTCGTCTCCAAATGTCAAGATATCTAGCTCAAAATTAATAGATGTTTCTATGAATGAGTGAAATGTATGGACCCCATTATATGTTTTATGTCTTTCTTATATTTATAAATTAACTTTTCTTCTTTATATTTCTGGATAGTTGTCTTTCTTTCATTCCAGTTTAAGACTCTACAAAAGTAAACGCAAGATGTAATGACATACAGTAAAATCTTCCTAAGGAAGTATTTTAATTATACTAATTATAAACTTTATTGTAATTTTGTAAATAAATAAGAGTTAGCATGAATACCAACATTATAACGATGCATGAGGCTTATTTTCAGTATTATTTATTTTATTTTAATTCTTTTAACCTCAAGCAGGTTACGAAAACTAAAATATGAAATTTATCATGAGCGATTGGCCTAAACAGTAATATGTCTGGAAAACAGTAGAAGGTTTTAAAGTATGATTGTCAAACAGGCCATGCCATATGACTTTCTTTTCCTTCAAATGTAGCTTTTGCACATTGTTTGTCCCAAAGAATCAATCAGTTGCGGCAATCTTGTCCAGGAAACTCTTTGTGAACAAGACGCGACCGGATTTCCCTTTTAGAGAATGAATGACCGTGTTAATTTTGTGTTGTGGGACAGTCGGATTAATGTAATTTTGTCTTATCGTTTCCTTCTCGGCTGACGGAAACCAATGTCGTGAGGGCGTTCCACATCTTGGCTGGGAAACAATGATGGGCTGGCGAGGTGCTATGGGGAGGTGCCCGGCTATTACATTGTTTACTCACCAGAAATTACCCCCTAACCACCTAGAGTGTTTCAAGAGAAAACACTATCATTTTCTCCACACCGCATTCTTTTCGTTTAATGAACGAGCCTCGAAATCGCACGCATTGCGAAGGATTTGGGCGTGTTAGTAACCTATTACACAGATAAATAGGGCGGGGTATCAAATATATTTCTTGTATATGCAAATATCTAGTTCGTTCGAAAGTTCTAGCGATAAAATACAGATGATTAAGAAAGAAAACACAAGAGAAAAATATAATTGGCTAATGGCAATCAGGAAAACATAAATTTACACGAGAAGTTGAAAGAAATCGGAATGAAAGGAACAGAAAGTATAAAGGAAAAGCAAAGAAAAAAGAATACAAACGCATGTAAAATATTTCAAGGAAAAAAAATGGGCAAGTAGAAGGTTATGGGGAGAATAATACGATAATTACAATAAATACTATAAAAACCTTAAAAGGAGAAGGGAAAAGCAGGAAAGATCAGCTGATACGACTAATTTTAAGATAAAGAAAGAAGAGGGTATAACAAAAGAATGCAATGAAGTATTTGGAAGCTACTATAAAAGCAAGGAAATAGAGAATAGAAAGAAAAACTGCAGAATGACTGAACAAACGTATAAAATAATCATAGTCATAGCACTTAACAATGGCATCCTATGTTCGTTGCCTACAGGTGGATGTTTTGGTAAACATGAATGATTGATATATGCACTACCAGAAACTATTCAACCTTAACCTAGGATTTAAGAAAAAAACGTTGATAAAAACAGTCATGATGCAACTGAAACGATCCCTATGGCCCGCCCCCAATGAAATATAAATATATGTTATTAGCCTATTCGTCATATTTTGTGCATTTTAATTAGTAATGTAGATATTATGTATATATAATTTGTATATAACTTTAATATATTAATTATTTGTCGTGAAAAGAGAAAGTTCTCTGGTATAACTGTCTACGGTAGCCCAGTCAAAAACGGGACAAAGCCAAGGAGGCCATGAACCGCTATACAAAGGGAAGGGACAAGTATATGCCCCTCGAAAAACTTTCCTTTGTCGAGGGTTAATAAAGTCCAGACTTTCGAATACGTTAGGGCAATGAACTCGCCACCGGTTACACAGTTAACTTTAAACCAACCAATGTAAATAAATGTTTTAAACTTTTAAATAGGATTAGGGGTGTGCCTTGGCAGATAAAGGTGAACCAGCCAATAGAAGATGTATATTTTGAATTTTTAAAGCAAGGCGCAAAGCGTGCGAGTGCTTGTGTGACACCCGTGGATTTTTTATGAAGTCAGCGACTATTTAATTTGAATAGAATACATAAGGAGGCGTTTGCTCCGCTGGAGCATTCAATATCAAGTTCTGCACGCGGAAAGACGCAATCAGTTTTGAATTAATCAGTTGACATACACAATACATATTATCATTTCAGATAGTCAGAGAGAGAGAGTCAGTTCAGGTAGTCAGATTATCAGAATCAGTTCGTCTTCTTGAAAGTTGCGGCAGCTAAATTTATATTCAACGTAGCCAAATTCTGTCGTACGCAGAACACCAGAGGACGCGAAGGATTTTGCGAATAATAAATTACCATATATATTATGTCGCATAGCGTAATTATTTGCACAGTTGATATCTTCTCCGAGTCCTGCTGAGCATGAGTCACAAAATATCGAAACAAAACCCTGAGACATTGTTGTCGTGAAGCGTGGGCAACTACACCAAAGCGATCAATAATCAATTAATTAACGATACGCCGTTAAAAATATGGCGATCACCAACCAAACCTACCACCATTGACAAAACCGCTTCAAAATTGGCGCACAGCCTGGCCATACACCAAACTGCTTCAAAATTGGTGCCCAACCCGGGGCACTTAGCCGGGGCCTGCTAAACCGCTTCACAACTTAGTTTGGCAGTGAATAACAAGAAATATATTCTTGTTCGCTTTATTATCATATCCCTAAGAACTTAAACATTTCAATTTGATGAAAGACAAATAGTAACCCTAAATATACTATAAAAGACAAATTCATATTTTATTTTATTAAGGCGTGGACTCGTGAGCGGGAGGTTCGGGGTTCGAATCCCGTCAGAATCGTTCTCCCTTACTGATGTTTTTTTTTCAGGTTTTCCTCAGTCCTCATAAACGGCAAATGCCGCGGAGGTAACCTAAACATAGGCCTGAAACGTTTCCTTCATTAAAAAATCCTTTACCACTATATCATTTCATCTCATGTATCATCGGTGTTCACCGCTTGTGGTGCCTCAGCAGTAAAAACGGGCGTTAAACACCATTAAAAAAAAAAGATTGTTAGAAACTAACAAGTTATAACAACACAGAACATTTTCAGCAAGCATTATAGAATCTGCTGCTAATATTGGCAGTTTCGCGAGAAGGCAATGCAATTATAAATTTCCTTGTAACATGGCGATACAATAATATAATGGACAATTTTTATGTGATTGTATCAGAAAATGTATCACTGAACTGTTCACAGGTTCTTTTTAGTACTACAGTATCCACCTGTAAGTTTCACACGCGGCAACTAAGTTAGTATCAGCGTAACTAAGCCTTTATCGTACGCAAAACACCAGAGGACGCGAAAGATTTAGAACATAATAAAGTACCAATATATCGCGTGCTTATTTCTACTATTGAAATCCTCTCCAAGCTCTGTTGAGTGCGTATCAATAAAATTGCATAGTTCGCCCTTAGAAATTGTTTTCATCCAAGATTGGACAACCACGCCGAAGCGATCGTTTATCAAATTTACCACACTGCTTCAAAATTGGCATCACAACGTGTGACCACTCGGCGTCGACAGCAAATCGCTTCAAGACTGTTGCCTAACTGGGATCCTACTAAACAGTTTCATAATTTGGCTCTAATTGTTGGGGCCGCCACTAAAGCGCTTCAAAATTTGGCGGCCAACATGAGGCAAACAATAATAACAATAAGGAAAACATCCCACCTCTATAACCTTCAGATTGAAGTATATTTAAATATTCTGGGGATATTAGTTTTGAATCAATCAGTTGTCGGTAGAAAACTATAAAAGTTTATCATTTTTCTTGTGCTAGATAGATCCTATCCTTAAATATACAATTATTTATTTAAATATTGTCACGTTTTATTAGAGGTGCTTTCTTGTTAAATTTTAGTACGGATGTTATAATGAATGAAAGCGAGGTTCTCTTGTTTACGTATCCTCTAAATACTTAAATAATGTGTTCACTAGCAGTTGTTTCCTTCCATTTTTTTACACGCGAGTACCCGTCGAAGAACCGAAATGTTGAAAAACTTTAGAAAAATACGAGTTTTTGCTGTAGAAGATGACTTTTATTTTTTAAAAAAAAAAAATTACATTGCTTTAGAAAATAACTAGAAAACAGAAGCTGCACCGGTCTCGGAGATTTTTTTAATAGTATTTAACGTCCGTTTTTACTACTGAGGCACCGCAGGCGGTGTGGACACTGATAATACATGAAATGATATATTAGGAAAGGATTTTTTTATGGAAGGAAACGCTCCAGGCCTAAGTTTAAGGTACTTCTCCGGCATTTGCCATTTATGTGGACTGAGGAAAACCTGGACAAATCCCCAGTCAGGTAGGGCGGTCCTGGCAGGATTCGAACCCCAGACCTCCGCTCACAAGTCCGCGCCTTAACGACCTCGGCCACCCGTGGCAGTTAGGTCTCGGAGAAGTTGCAAGGACCAACAGATGGGTTCCTAAATATTTTTCACCTTTCTTGAGCAATCATCATTTAAATTATAGATGCGAAACACAGGAATTAGTTTTTGTTGTAGCGTTGTTATTTACATTTTGTACTCCATCTTGGCCCTTAGATAAATTTTTGCACAGCCTTAAATTGACATCTCTAACGCTATTTGCTATAAATCTTCCCTCTCTACTAACGACCTCTGGAGCTAATATTTATGGGTGTATAACTTTTAGTTTTCTCATTCACATAAATTTAATTATAATAGTGGCTGATTTTAATGAGGCAAAACGAAATTGATTTCAGTCTTAAATGGAAGAGAAACAAGTGTAAAATTAATTTAATAGCAGAACGCTTTTAACTTGCTTGTTAGTTCCAGCCTCTAAGCTACGCCGAGGAGAGAGTCCTGGGTTTCAACCTTCTAGGTATCTTCTAAATATTATTTGGATTATAGGAATTCAGTTGGTTGCTATAATGTATCATCCTTTTCAAATTTCTCTCTGTAATGAATTCAGGTCGCATCTCTTACAATAATTGACATTGCTCATGCTAATGTTAGAAAATGTTTTGGTGTGCTTTCTACAGTATAACCGAATTTCTACATCTCATGGTGGAACAAATTTGCAGTTAACTGACGTATGAATGACGCATGACCACTTATCTAATGCCACAAGAATGCGCGGTAGACATTAACGATTCTTTTTTGTTTTGTTGCGTCGGCCCATTGCCGTGATACCTGTTCATTAGGCATGTCAGCCGTGTTTTGTTTTTGCTTGTTTGTCCTTTTTTATGTGGAAATTCGTTGCATTCCTTTTAGTGGAATAAAATGACGCCTAGTTAGGTAAGAGAATCTGAAATAAAGAAGGTTAGTGAGGTTAACAAGGGACTGATTCATGATTCTCCCGCCAGGAGATGCAGCAGTCGTTCTTTCGTCGATGCACAAGGCCAGGTACAGATGCCACTGTTGCTTAGGCACGTTCACCTCCCCGCTGAGCATGCATTTGGTTCATTCTGTCTGTGCGCACGCAACTGGGCTTGTTCCTGTAAAATGTTTTAAGAATTAATGTTAATTCTCTATTGTCGGATTTATGAATAAAATCCTATATTTCAATAATTGATTAATACTAGACATGTTAAGTTCAAAGTCATAAAAGTGTATTCTTTTCAGCTATAAATTTCAGTCATTGGTGTGTAGTATGAGTAGTTAAATTAACTCTCATATATGTGTGTGTGTGTGTGGTGGCACCGCATTTCATGTAGTTTAACATTTAAAGCCAAAAAGAGAATAACATTAAAGATAGACGCCTCAAATTAATAATTTTAGTATCTATAATAAGTAAATAAAAGTATGTAAGAAATATACTGGTCACCAGCACAGTTTCTACCGGATACTGGTGAATAATTTATTGTTAAAAATTAAGTAGAAGTAGTAGCTGGTTTCCAGCAATTAGGAAGTAGTTGAAGGGAAAGTAATTTTGTTATTTATCAAATTTGTTATTTTTATTATTTTAGTAAATTTCTAATTGTAACCTAGGTATAATTATTATCTGAAAAATAATAATGTTTTTTTTATTGATTTGGTTTATTTACGGACGCTCTTTAACATCTCAGGTCATCAGCGTCCCATTCAATTCAGGGCTTGAAACGACCGACAAATTTTGCTCAGAGGCCTCTTCTTTCAGGCTTGAGGTTCTTTTACGTGTAGTAAATGTACGACACGGGACCACAGCTTTACTCCATTCCGAAGGAAGCCATACTTAGAATTTTTACGCCAAAATTCATTGACCCAGGTCCGGACGCAGCATTTTAAGGGATTATACAAGATCTAGGCAATGATAGAGTGATTTGGTGGGATACGAGATTGGAGGTTATTGATATAGTTTTAATTTATTTAATAACACGTTTTAGTGTTGAAATTTTGCATTTAATAAATAAAAGCGTAAATATAGTTTTTATAATACTGTATATAATCGTTTTTATCTGGAGAGATTAGCTTTCATTACGATTAGTGTGAATGATCGGAATACCATTGTTAAAACGAACGCTGAAGAATTATATGGTTAAGTTGCAATTAAAAGGGACATTTATGGCAAAGCTCCATCCTCATCTTTAGCTCTCATTATTTCTCTTCCTAGCTTGTTTTAAAGGGGTTTAACTATATCGCCGGTTTTCCTTTTGTTTGTTCTTTTCATAAATTGGCATTGCTGCATTGTTTCATTAAAAATGAAAATTTGTAGCGGTTTGGTCAGAGGTGACACATTGGTCGCCAATTTATGATTGATTGGTTACTGATTGTCATATTTTGTAGCGGCTTATCATTAATTCATTGTTGCTTACTTTGGTGTTGTTGCCCATGTTCTCTGGGTTTTGTTCCGCTGTTTTGTGATTCGTGCTCAACAGGACTGGGAGAAGAATCAAGTGTGTTAATAATCACGCGATGAGTAGATCTGAAATGTAGGGTAATTTATTATTCGCAAGTTTTTTCGCGTCCTCTGGTGTTCTGCGTACGGTAGAACTTAACTATGTCGAGTATAAATTTAACTGCAGCGAGACGAACTGAAAACTGCGTTCGAAGTAAAACTCATTGTAGTACCCGCGTTGATTGTAGAGCTTATTCTGCCTGAATTGAACTGATCTCTGCTGTCTGAACTGGTTGTTTCGTTATCTCAACTGATGCCCTAGCGGAGGAAACGCCTCCTTTTATATTAGACAAAAATTAACTAAATGTTGACTTCACAGAGCCAGACGGGGTCATACAAGCACGCGCAATTCTTGCACCTCGCTTTAAAAATTAAAAATATCCATCTTCTATTGGCTGGTTCAAATTCTCTGCCAACTCATGCCATCTGCCACTATTTGAAGGTTTAAAAATTATATACATTGGTTGATTTAAAGTTAACTGTACAAACGACTGGTGAGTTTGTTTCCCTAACGTATTGGAAAGCCTGGACTTTATTAACCTCGCCAACGAAAGGTCTTTTAAGAAGAGGCATAACACTTGTCCCCTTTCTTTGTGTAGCGATTTATGGCCTCCTTGGCTCTGCCCCGTTTCTGGTTGGATTACCGTAGACAGTTACACCAGAGAATTTTCTCTTTTGACGACATACAATTATTATATTAAAGTTAAATTTCACATTATGCATATATACATAATATCTATTACTATTTAAAATGCCCAAAATATATGATTATACTTACTATATATATTATTTATATATCAGTGGGGGTGGGCCATAGGAGCCATTTCAATTAAATTTAAATAGCACCTTCATTCTTTCTCTTTAATAAAACGACAGACATATTAATAATAATTATTCTGAACTGTAGTATATCCTGTCAGTTAATATACAGCTACGGTTAGCGTAAAAATTATGTCTACAAATAATTTCTATGCTAAAATACTACCACTGAAGTCCAACAAAATATTTTTTGAAAAATTTTAGTTTTATTCTTGGCTTGGATTTAATAAGGCTTAAATCTTTCACTTTTAAAGGAAATGCAAAAAAGGCGTGATTACTATTGTTAAAGCGCTATATGTTTATTAATTTACACAGAGTAATGCAACATTTTGAGAAAGAAAAAACAATTAAAAAGATAGAAAATAAGTTTCTTGATAAATTTTAACAAGATAAATTTTAACAAGTGTATTTTGGCAGAAAATGGAACAGAGTTGATGCAAAAATTGTGAGCATGAAAAAAGCAAAATTAAGTTGTTTCGTAATGAGTATTGTATTATTAATATATTATTATGTAACACATTTTCTTTATTTTTATCTTTAATTTTATGAATATTCACACCATATATGACAGGTTTGTTTATTTTAATTTTTTATATGTACAAATCAATAGCTTAGCACTGCATGAATAATTTGCTGGATTTTCAGAAGTGTAGCATTCATATTGATATTCTGTGAACAGAAAAACAGCAGAAAGCGAATGCAAAGGATTTTAAACTGAGATATAGCACATCATATTTATTCAACAAGTACAAACAAGTTTTAAACACTTTTATAAATATAATTGGAAAGAAGTAGAGCTAGTCTATCTCATAAAATACATTTGAATGTAAAAAATGGGTGGGTCAAAATTTCTATTTAATCAATTGATCGGAGAATAGCATATGCAAAGAGAAAATATCATTTGGGTTGAATGGATTGGTATAAAACATAGGATACTATTATTTATACTTTCTTTAGTTGTAAATATTAATTTTGTGCTCATGAAAAGCCATAAAAGTATATAAATAAATAAAAGTATTGAATAAATTCTATATAATATAGGCATGTGAATATGATTCGGTTAAGCGCATTATTCAATAAAAAATTACATTATTCTCAAGAACCATTTTCACTCTTTGATTTTACTCCCTGAAATGCCATTTCAAGTATAATAACACAACTGGACAACCAACCCCAATAGTTTTACTTATTATTATTGTTATATGCTGCTAAATGGAAGGATGCGCCAAACGGCAATCATATTTTACATTATTGAATTCTGTACAACCTCTACAGGTTACTCAAATTATAGACTAAAATATTTTTATTTTGAACAATAGAACGTAATTTATCTAGCAATTATATCATACGGGTGTATCATTTATCTTGCTCAACCAAAATGTGTCAAATGAAAAATAGTAAATAAAAGTTTGTTTTTTTAACAATATGAGGGAATTCTTGCTCAGGGTTTCCGTACTTTTTTGTATCTCAATTAATGCATGGAACTTCGTTTTAATGTACACCTCTCTCTCAGGGCACCTCTGTTTAGATGAATCAGAAATCATAAACAAAACCGAGAACTCCCTTGGGTATGTAATTTGTATTATCAAGACAACAGTGTAAATCTGCCTAACAATATTGAGAGTTACCTTCTTGGGAAGTTAAGTATGGAAGGTTAAAAAATCAGAACTTCTCCAAACACTTTCAAACTTAGAAGGGTGTAAAAACCGAGGTGGGTACTTTGCTGATAATAAACTTAATTTTGTTCCTTCAAAAGAAAATATTTATTCTTCATATTGTATCTTAGACTCTTAGAAATATCAGAAATTATATTGTATGTTAAAATGAATTAACGTTATGTATTTATTTAATTACTTATTTTGTGATATTGAAATTATAACAAAGAAGTGCGTGATGCCTTGATAAAATCAGAAAAGTCACTTTCGGTTTAATCAATAACTAAAAAAGTTAGCACAGAGCTGTAGTACAATATATTTTCTTCTATTGTGTGAAAGATTTTATCATAGATAAATATATTGAGGGCAGTTTTCAACGTTGCATTATTCATTCGTAGATTCCTTCATTCTGACGACGTCAGTAGAATGTGTGTATATGCAATATGAAAGCTAAGAACTTTAAACACCGTCATCACTGACTTTTGCATTTTCAAGTTGCTAGCCTGTCTCTGGGCTGAAAATGTTAATGAGTATGTGATGAAAATTACAGTGTTCAATATAGCGCCGACATACTGAGAGTCACTGGAGGCCAAGGTAATTGTAAGGATATTATGTTTCCGCAACTTGGTAACATTGTCTAATGCTGACGTAATCAAAGCCATTGCTAGCATTACAGCCATTATCTATTGGAAGTGGAGGAAATAAAGGCTTAAACAAGTAAAGGCAAACATATTATTATACGTTACTATCGCTTCGTGAAATAATTTGGTTGACTAATGGCTTAACCTGAAGGCCACACGCAGAACAGTGGCGGATCCGAAGCTAAATAGTGTTGGCTGCTGAGAGCTTTGATACAAAGTGGTTTGGCTGGTTATTCTGACAGAGAATTACAAAGTATTATTTTCTAATTGTACTGGTGGGTTAACAAGCAAGGCAAGTTCGTATATTTCCCTGTACATACATATTTACATAGCTAATACATAAATTTAAATAATAGTAGGTACGTTACTTTTTAAGGTGAAAATATATTTCCAAAAATGTTTTATTTAAATGTAATAAAATTGCAGCAATTATTTTAGAAATAATACTTTTCTACCCATACAGCATCATTAAGAGTTTCCCAAAGGTAGAAATCAACGGAGTTAGGTCCGTAGAACGAGGTGAAAACTCATTCGAACCTCTTCGCCCTATTCAAAATTGCTTTCCGCTGTTCAAACGATAAGCTTTGCTCCATTTTGTTGTAGCAACGCTAGCATAACGTATGTGAGTCACATCTGTTTACAGAACATCATACGATAATCTTGGCTTCATTTGTTCATTGTTGATTTACCTGTCACGTAGCAACGCTATCATAACATATGTGAGTTACATCTGTTTACAGAACATCATACTACACATTACTGTTGTTTTCGGTTCAACTTGGAAATATATTATATATATATATACTGTGAAAGTATGTATATATTTTGACGCCCCTCTCTCTCTCTCTCTCTCTCTCTCTCTCTATATATATATATATATATATATATAGATAGATAGATAGATAGATAGATAGATAGATAGATAGATAGATAGATAGATAGATAGATAGATAGATAGATAGATAGATAGAGAGAGAGAGAGAGAGAGAGAGAGAGAGAGAGAGAAAGGCATTATATATATAATGCCTTTTTATTAGCTTAAATGTTATACCACTGCTATAACTACTATACTGCTATACTGCTCTTTTTTTTTTCTTAATACCCATTTTCCCCCAACATTTCCAAGACACATGTTCAAATTATTGTTTCATAGCACATTCAACATATTGCAACACGCATGCTTCATGCAAAGGAGTAATGTCTTGAATTATAGCACCGAATAATTTAAGTCCCCAAATCAGTTTGCAAATCTGAGAACCAGAAAAATGTTCCAAGAAGTATTGAAGTTGTTTGTTTATATATTTTTTCAAGCATAAGCGTTTTAACTCTCGACTCTAGAAATCCAAGAGCAGCCTTGTTTATACAGTCACAGCTTCAGAACTTTAATTTCAAAACTTCTCATTTGAATAACTATCCATTTAACATTAATTTGATTTAAACAAAAAATAATATTCAATTTAGATATTGAGGAAGAAGTTTAAAACAAACGAGGATTACTTTTTAACTTAAACTCTTAAAATCCCAGTTACTCCCTTCCCTTTTGAAAGGTCAAAGGACATACTTAGCTTTGGATACTTGAAATTTTAAAGGGGGCGCAACAGTTACCACGTATTTTTTTCTTCTTCCTTTGTCTAGCAAACTGAACTGTTTATGTTTCAATTTGGGTGGAATAACAACTATATCTAAGAAAATATAACTATATATGCATATATTTTACTATTTTCAATGCATATGTGAACATATTTTGAACATAGTATATATTATCCTAATCATGGTTAATACTTCAATGTTTTATATTCTAAAATTTGACGTAACATTTTTATCAGCTTTTGCAGAGGTGCAGAGTACTGAATAAATAAATGAATGAATTAATTTATTCATTTCAGCAAATAATAATGCAATTAAATTTAATTTTTTTTTATCTCCACTTTTATAGCTAACTACATAACTTTCTAAATTACATCACTTAAGAAAGTGTACCTTTTCAATGCATTTTCCTTTAATTTTACTTATTTAACTAATTCATGAACCCTTGGCTTAAACTCATCAGCAGTGATGTAAGTAATAACTTTGTGATAATGAATTATTTCAAAATGGTGTAAAAAAATTAGAACGTAAGCGGATTTGTCAAGAGCTCCGAAGTTGGCTGTAATGCTATAATATTAATCATTTTAATTTTATCCAAAATAAATGAACTGACTTATTTTTTATTATGTCTAATTCAAATTGCAATAAGTTTACTTTGACATACAGCGATAGAAAAACAAAATATGCAATAAAGTTGAATAATTTTAAAGTGCATTAAGAAGTAAGGGGTTACATTTGAAATTTCAAATTGGAGGGGGGGGACTAGGGTGAGGAATGAAACGGAAAATATCCGATTTAAGGTCCTAAACCCTCATTAATAGCAGTTTTAACACTATTATTTTAATAAGTTTATTTTCATGTTTGTATATTACGTAAAGGCTATAATGCTCAATATAAAGCCACAAACATTTAATAGTAATAACTATTTATTTATGTTAATTTAAGAATTCTATTTGCGTATGTTATTACGTTAAGATAAAGACTATAATATTCGATTTGAAACTCAAAATATTCATTGATATGTTTTAATGTTATAAATTAAATAAGTTCATTTGTATATGTTTTTGGGTTACGTAAAGGATATAGTGTTCAATATAAAGCCACAAACATTTAATGGTAATAGCTACATTGCTGTATTAATTTAAGAAGTTCATTTACGTAATATAAAGGCCATAATATTCGATTTAAAGCTCCAAACATTCATTGATAATATGTTTTTAATCGTATTTAACAAGTTCATTTGTACATGTTTTTATGTTAGGTAAGGACTTTAATTTTCAACTCAAATAAATTTTCGTTGGTAATACGTTTTAAATCGTATAAATCTAGTGAGCTCATTTGTATAGATTTCACGTATCAGATAAGGGCTATTACAATGTGTGTCTTAATGTTTGTTTGTTGGCCTTTATGACAATATTTATAATATAAATGTAACGGCTCAAAGGAACACATACATAGCCAAGAATAGATTAAACTACAGATAAAATTGTAATACTAAGTGAATCAACCAATGGCAAGCGTAACAACATTAATAATGTGTACCAAGAATGAAACACGAGACAGACAGCTTTATTGCGACTAAATAGAAATGAACGAATTTCATTCGTTTAGTATACGTATGTTGAAAATATAATGCATTGCAACGTATAGTATTATTACAACCCTATTGTAATAAGTGACTGTTTATATCTCAAAATGTTTAGTTATGCGTTAGATTCAGTCGAGAGAATTCGTGCTTTAAATTCCATTAGCAGAAATCGTGGTTCTTACTCCGTATAAAGAAACAGTGTTTTAACATTATATACACAGAAGTGGCAATTAACACTTCATGGAAGAAATTACAAAATTATCTGTGTAAAGTGATAGGAAATACAAGTGTGAATTAATATCCATACACAGTTTTTGGGAGAGAAACATAAATTATAACACGTCTGTCTCATATTCAGTCTGCATCTGCATTATTCTCAGATCATATCGTAATCACAAAAGTGTACTGTTGTGTGATAATAACAAAACCTTAATAAAATCCATAGATTTCTATTCACTGTAATTTTGCTATCTTAAAATCACACTCCTTTTACCCCAGAAGTATCAATCTGAAAAATCCAGTTATAATACCAAATCCTGAACTATCTTAGTGGTGTTATTACGTCAACTTCTACGACCACAAGCATCTAAGTCAACGACGGCGTCCCCACTTACCGTCACAAACTTTGGCCCCCATCATGTGGGCATCTACATCGACAGCTACTTCAGTTATATTTACCACCATTTCATTTAGGGATAAAAACCTAAACTTTAACAAACAAGGTTTTTACATTTCCCCCTCAATATCTTAATTGACGTGTTTTTATTTAAAATAAATATATGTTAAATATGCAGTCATTTTGACTGGAAATGTTTTAAATGAAAGCTCTTTATGGGATGCAGCGCTCACTCCCATGATGTATAAGAAAAGCTAATTTTACTAATGCTCCTTAACTATAATTTATTCTCCACTCACCACGAGAAAATCGTTAACAATATTTGCATTAAACTGGAAAAAATAGAGGAAATAAAACTTATGTATTAAATATTTAAAAAACGTTGTTTTATTATCGCAAGGACAAATACATTTGTAAGTAATATAAGCTGAAATGTTTATATTTATTATTAAAATATATGCCCTTGTTTACACTCCCACTATTAATAGGGAATTGAATCATGGAAAGATTTATGCTTGAACAAGAGATGAAAATCACTTTCATTTCTTATTTTTATACCTCACGTAAAGCTGTTTGTGATAAAACCTATTCAAATGTATACACTCGTACATGCATACCTTAAACGTCAATCAGACTAGATATTTATAATTCTATGATTGTTATTTTATAAGAAAAACCGTTTTGAAAGTAATTTATAATGTACTTATGTTTTTATGTTCTGTAATTTTCCCAATATAAGATCCATTCATAGCATTTCAATAACGAGAAACTTGGTAATTAAAAACGATTTCTGCCGCCTTAAGGTGTATAATGAAAACTCACACTAGTGGTTAATCGCTTTGAAACTAAAGCTCGAAGTACGAACTTTCCACTAAACATCGGCATCTCTTACCGATATTTGCTGATATGTATATATGGGTGTTTCCGAGCTGATGATACAAAACTTTCAGGGATGATGAAAAAGGGCAAATGTATCATTTTGAGATCAGGAACCTTGGTCCGGAAGCGACGGAGTCAAAAATTATAAGCGAAATACCTTTAATTCCCTGTAAAACTTTCAGAAGGTGCTCCATACATAACAGATCTTTAAAGTGACATCCCAGCTTTGATGCAGATATGACATCTTCGCACAAAGTTCCGTTGTACCCGTTGGAACAGCCCCGGTGTCGTTCGAGCGAGGACTCTTGCCAGCTATGACTGGAGTCTCGTGCACAAGATTTTTCACATAGTCCCCACAAGAAGAAATAAAGTGGGGTCAGATCAGGTAAGCGAGCTGGCCACGAAACAGAAACCTTCTGTCAGCAGGAGCATGGTAAGGTGTAGCTGCTGTTCCTGTATTACTTTCCACACAGTACTGTGCGCGACATTCATTTCACGTGCAACTGATCGAGTGTTGATTGAAGGCTCCGAGCAAGCACTTCTTCCATGGCGGTAGTTCGTACACTGCGTCGTTCTCCCTGATCGTTGTTGTGGTACCACTTGCACTACCCTTAACCGTTGGAACAGTCATGGAAACATGGTGTGGGTCGAATGTCTCCTACAAGAATACTTGACCCTGTCAGTTTCTCTATGTCCCCATTGACTTGTCCGTATACGAAAAGCATATCCGCAACCGTATACTGCACTTAACTAGGCTGATCGACTCTACCCTTCAATGACAAACACAGACGTTCGCATCTGGCCTGACCATTATCACGCTATCTACATTGCAGTAGTGGAGTTTCCTGTCCCCACCCCTCATGATGCACGTCGACATGTTGGTCGGGCTAGCAAGTACATATACAGACATCATTGTATTATTTCGTACAAACAACGAGGTTTTCGTATTCCACTGTGTATGGCCTCCCAAAACAATGTTGACTTATAACTATCCACTCCGCCGGTTCCGGACCAGGGTTCCTAGTCTCACATTGAAACATTTGTCCTTCTCCAACATCCCTAAAATGTTTTATGAGTTCTATGTTATTACACTTCTAAATTTTATGGGATCAGTGGTATATATTTTTGCTTATGTCTAAAATTAAATATTTTACCTGAATACAAATATTTGTATTGGAATATCAGTTTCCATTCGGTGAGATTTTATATCATTTGACAACGTTATTCGTCATATTTATCTCTTGATTTTCCTCTTAGCTTATTTTTTACAAATAGGAAACATAATACTTCCTGCTGCTGTATATTAATGCATTTTACAGACAACTATTTCAATTTCTTCATAACTTCCCAGCTGATAAGTTCACTCTTGTATCTGAAATTTGGAATAGATTTGTGGAAAACTGTCTCCGCAGGGGAAAATATAACTAGTGATGGGCTGTGAACTAGTGAACTTCCAAGCAAGGTAAGTTGCAGGTTTACCCAATTTATGCCCAACATGTCTGACAAATATGATCTGAAATTCTGAATCGCAGCAGATGTAGCATCAAAATATGTATGTAATGCCATACCATACTTAGGCAAGGATGATGCACAAACTCTAGGGGAATATGTCGTTCTAATGGAGCCGTTTCTAAATCAAGGAAGAATCGTGACGACACATTTCTTCCGTTTCTCAAGAAGCCTCAACAGAAGAAATCGTCATCGGTGAGAATAATGAACAACATTTATCATGAAATTCCTATTGAGGTAAAGCACCACTCCACTCCACCACCATCTTGCGATCGACTGATGGCAGAGATTGTACCTTGACTGTTTACCGAGCAAAGAAGATAAGAAGAAATCATATCACCTTCTACAATAACATCAAATATGGAGTAGATGTCATTGACCAGATGATTCGTAAATATTCATCTGAAGAAGAGTGTAGAAAATGACTAATTCATGTATTCTGCATTATCCTCGACATGCCAGCAATTAATGCATGGGTCATCTACAATGAGGTGAAGAACAAAAAGATAAAATGGAAGTAGTTCATCCTTCAGCTGGTGAATAAACTGAGGGGGGGGGGACACAAGAAGAAGATCAATAAGAGAATGACGATGAAGGGCATATGCCTTCCAAAAAGCGAAAGAAATGTCAAATCAGTCTGTGTAAAGAAAACAGTACAAGTGATTTTTATGAAAAGTGCTAGGAAGTTTTATGTGGAAAATGCACAAAAATTGCAGGCCATCCGTACAAAATGCATATAGGCGGTTCAGAAAACATGTTAAAATCCTTCAAATAAATAAACTTAACTAAGAAAAACTAGGAGGTGTAATACAGCCATGAACTGAAAAGCAACAGTTAAATTTTCAGATTAAGAATAATATATAACTGTTTCAAGTTAAATATTTAAGCATAATAATTTAATATCTACTTGTTTATTGTTCTGAAAGCATTTGTAAATCCAAATAAAGCTATTAATAAATAAAACAATAAGTTTTTACATTTTCCCACTGTTTTACGTATGTCACATTCTTAGCTGTTCTAGTGTTAATTTCAATATGTTATTTGTCTTGCTTCTGGTTAACCTGTCGCTGTTTTTATGCCCAAAGCTTTGACTACCAATGCTACACCGCGCCCGAGTGTACAACTAAGACTCGGAGCATAAGAAATCATCTCACTAGACAAGTTGCAAGACGAACTTTATAGGTGCAACACAAGTTCGCCTCGCCCATTGTTTGCGTACACGGAGAGCTTGCAATAATGTAGTGCAATTTATTACAATGTATTATTCACTTGTTACGAACTTAGCGCTCACTCTTCATGTTTAGAAGCGAGAAATAGGGGTAAAAATAAATAAAAATGAAAACACTAGGCATGTATTGTAAGACAACCTTGACCTGAGAATGCAGTTCAGTAATTTAACATTTTGGAAACGTTTAAGCCTCTTAACTAAACCATTATATAACAAATATTCATTAAAACAAATTACAGCAGATATTCCTTTATAATAAAATAAAGAACATAAAAATGTATCTTTATATTTATGTTGTTTTTCAAAAGTAAAGAACAATTTATTTTCTCCCATTTTGTTCACTTTCCAGCCAATATTATAAAATTCGGTAATGGCTTATTACACAACAAATAGGATTTTTTTGCATCACCGTACAATAAGTTTCTTTCTGATCACTGTGATTAAATTACTGATTTTTAAACCCAAGATCGCGGGTTCGACCTCGGCCAGGATCAAACAGGCGTAAAAGTCGGAAGTAAAGCCGTGGGTCCCGTGTTGTAGATTTACGGCACGATAAAGAACTTCAAGCCTGAAAAAAGAGGCCTCTGAGCAAAATTTATCGGCTGTTTCACGCCCTGAATTGAATGGGATACTGATGACCTGAGATGTTAAAGAGCGTCCGTAAATAAACCAAATAAAAAAAACTGTGAAAACTTTTTACGGGTGTGGATGCAGTTTTTCTGCAGTCTTTCGGTGGTTCCGCTCCCAAATTTGTTTAAGGGACATCGAAAGTGAATTTTCAAAGTTCGACATTTTTGTATGCATTTTTCTGAAGCTTTTACTGTATTTGTACTGCTGTTAAGTCAATATGTATACCAAATTTCATTCATGTTGGGATAAATACTTTGCGAGCAATAAATACTTTCATAAATGTTATTACGTAAATATACTACCGCCACGAGTGGCCGAGGTTTTAAGGCCACGGACTTGTAAGCGGAAGGTCTGGGGTTCGAATCCCGCAGGACTGTCCTCCCCTGACTGAGGTTTTTACCTCAGTCCTCATAAATGGGAAGTGCTGGGGAGGTACCCTAAATTTAGGCCTGGAACGTTTCTTTCCTTAAAAAATCCTTTCCCTATATATCATTTCGTTTCATGTATCACCAGTGTCCACCGCCTGCGATGCCTCTGTAGTAAAAACGGGCGTTAAACACTATTTAAAAAAAAACGTATATATGTCGCATAATCAAAATGTTCTACGTGGCTCATGTGTTGAGAAAATTGGTTAGCCTTTTTTGAAATTGAAGCTTTCAATTACATACATAAGTTACATATACATATACATATGGTTTCGTTTATTTACGGACGCTATTTAACATCTCAGGTCATCAGCGTCCCATTCCGTTCAGGGTGTGAAACGACCGATAAATTTTGCTCAGAGGCCTCTTTTTTCAGGCTTGAGGTTCTTTTTCGTGCTGTAAATCTACGACACGGGACCCACGAACCGTTACATTTTTATATTATAAATATTGTCAAAAAGACCAATAAACAAACATTAAGACATACATTGTAATAGCCCTTATTTGACACATGAAATCTATACAAATGAGATTACAAGATTTATACTATTTAAAACTTATTACCTTCCGAAATAATCCCGAAAAAATCCTGGCTGGGATAGAACCCGCGACCTTGCGTTTAAGAAGCAAGTATGGCTACCATTGCACTACCAGGACTGACAAAAATTATATAGAAAAAACGTAATTTTAAATAAATTTGGTTTTATTTTTTTAATCTACAATAAAGTTTAATTTTTAAAATTAACAATTTTTCATTGGGAAATATGTTTGTCATTACTGGTATTATCACGTATTTTGTCCTATAAAATATTACAATGAATGCTTCTGCACTTTGTGGGAAATTGTAATTACATTGAAACAAGTGTTAAGCGTGCGACATTTTGAATATGTGAAAATAAAGTTTTGAGTAAAGCGCTGTTTTATAAAAAATATTTTTAAATAATGTGATTTGAACGTGAAAATATTTATAATTTTTAAAAGGGGCGTATGATTTTAAAAGTACTGCAAATACTCTTCATAGCCCATAAGTTGAGCAAGTTCATTTTACACAGGTAAAGAAGGTGTGTGAGAACAGTCCAGCACGACTATCCAATAGTTTTTGTTCTCCTTGATTTTTATAACGTATTTTTTAACCTCTACTCTCTTCTCTTTTAACACGGTAGTGAGGGCAAATCCGCCAGAGACCCGAAACAAAAGCGGTCTAGCCAGATAATGCAATTCACTGCAACGTGGTTTCCAAGGTCGAGTGCGGGAGGATCTTTATCAAAACCCTGCCGCATTGTCTTTGAGGTCCCTGAAGGGTCCCTCATAATTAATACATGTCAGATTGCTGTGATTGTCCTAGGAGACAATGCAAAGGGTGGTCTGCCTGCAAGCTAAGCGTTCCGGTTCGATCCTAGATCTAGTGTTTCCATTTTTGGTTTCCCTTATCATTCAGATATATAAGCACAAGGTTTTTCTTTAGACTCAAATAATTTCTGAGTTTTTTGGCATGCAGTTAACGGTTTAGTTTCATATGAACAACCAGATTCATCCTCAACCGGGCACGTCGGTCCTGGTGGTGTAGTGGTTACCATACTTGCCTCCTAAACCCAAGATCGCGGGCTCGAACCAGGCCAGGATTTTGTCGGGGCGTAAAAATCCTAAGTATGGTTCCTTCGGAAGGGAGGGAAGTAAAGCCGTGGGTCCCGTGTCGTACATTTACGGCACGAAAAAGAACCTCAAGCCTGAAAGAGAGGCCTCTGAGCAAAATTTGTCGGCCGTTTCACCCCCTGAGTTGAATGGGACGCTGATGATCTGAGATGTTAAAGAGCGTCCGTAAATAAATCAATCAAAAAAAAAAAGTCAACCGGGCACAAAGGCGAAAGTCTACCAATAGTAATTCACAGCTGTCAAATAACACTGTGAAAACTCGTGTGGGTACGTATTGTACAGATTTCAAGATTTTGCATTCTCTAAAATAAATTGCACGTAATCACATCATTGTGAAAAAAAGTTATAGAACATAGTACTTCAGATTAAACCAAGAATCACTTGTTTAAAAAAAATATGAATAGCTTATTGCAGGATCTTATTTGACGGCCTAGATGACATTGGACGAAAGTAAGAATAAAAGTTAAAGATAAAGATAGCCTGTTGTGTCCCTTAAGGACAAATGCCTCCTAACAAGTAGGGAAAACTCGCTTTTTCCTAACGTGGTGAGCTATTCCACGCTAGTTGTTCGTATGCTGTTTAAGACACTCTGACTAATTTGTTCTTTCGTTACTCCATTTCTCACTGCACAAGTTGCTTCTCGAGAGATTTCCATTTTTCTCTTCCTCTTGCTACTCTTGACCAGCATGTTCCTTGAAGAGGTCTGTCCATCTTCTTCTGGGTCTGCCTTGTGTCCTTTATCCTATCCAGGGGCCCCACATGGAGATCTTATAGGTCCACCTATTGTTCAAGTAAGAATGTACGTTATATTAAACAGTGTGAACTCATGAGCGGGAGGCCTAGGGTTCGTATCCCACCAGGACCGTCCTCCCTGACTGAGGTTTTTTCCAGGTTTTCCTCAATCCTCATAAATAGCAAATATCGGGTAGGTACCCTAAACTTAGGCCTGTAACGTTTCATTCCTTAAAAAAATCCTTTACCAATGTATAATTTCATCTCATGTATCATCAGTGTCCATCACCTGTGGTGCCTCAGTAGTAAAAACGGGCGTTAAACAAGATTAAAATTTTTCAAGGATTATTAAGCTAATAAAATGAAACTTTCCCTCCCTACAGATGCACACAATTGAAATTTGTTTATATATTTTCACTATCGTACCATGACTATGAAGCACATCATAAATTATTTTTGTTTTCCTCTTTCTATTTTTTTCCAACTTTTTTTTTCTACTTAGTGACATTTTGTCCTAGCTCTAACAATAGATCCATACCATCACAATAATAACACGAATAAACAGTAAACTTTTCAAAGTGATATCTTATGCAGGTCCTAAAACAATTGTAATCTTATGCAAAAAAAATATGTAGCTTTTCAATAATTGCAGCCCAAATGTTTTTACTGAAAAACTAACTTTTTGAGGGAACACTGGCTAAAACCCTGTAACAAAAAAGTCAGGGAAATAATGAAATGCAAGTTTCTCTATCATTAACGACAACCCACAGCCTTCTAAAGCAAATAATTCCTGAGATATATAATTTTACCTAAACAAGTGCTCGCAAAAAATGACATAATTAAAAAGTTATTAAAAGTACTTATAATCAAGGAACATTAATTAAAATCATATCAAAATAAACAGAAAATAAAAATGTTAAAATGGTTCAAAAGTGACCCACCCACTTTCCCTTAAAATTGAAGTGCCATATTGACACAAAAATTCATTAAAGATTAACAATTCTAGTAAAAATAAACTATAAGAGAAAATAAAGTGGAAAACTTACAGCCTAATTAAGAGCCATCTGCTTATAAAGAAATTACCTATTATTTTTTTGAATGCGAAGTTAAATGTTCATATCAGATATGCTTAGTATTACAATTAATAACAGCCCTATGAATTTCCTTATAAGAGTATTTACAAATAAATTTATAAACACATTGTTTCAGTTGCTGGAGCCGATTTTTGCTGAATTTTGAAACAAGTCAGTCGGCTCATTGCTGATTACTGTATATACTTTACAAATTATGGTTCCGGACGAAATATTTTCGTCCTCGTTAAAATAGACAATTATAACTAAAAACATATTCCCAGGTTGCAAGCTTTCCTTTTGACTGCACTCTGACAACTTTGATGGACACGAGAAATAAAAAAGAGGCAGGTGCAGTTTTTTACTTCAGGTAGAACATCAAGGCTGCGCCCAATTTTTCTTATATTAATTTAAAATGAAATTTTGGAGTACCAATTTGAGATTCAGGCACGCCCGAGGACTTCGCCCTTGGAATTCCAGGCTGTAAACCAATAAAGCGCTCCAAGCTTTCGGAACCATAATACTTTATGTTAACCAATTAAAATAGATTTACTTCTATTTACATACAGGTTTCACTTGTTTAAATCACAAGTACCCCAATTATAGTTGACATAGAGTACCTTATTGTAACAGTGTTTGATTGGTATTGGCTACAATAAGACATTTGCTTGGCTAGTTCTTAAGTTTACCATCACCACCTCATAATTTAGTTTTCTTTTTTTTTAATTTAGATGCCCTTTAAATTGCATCTTTAAGCACTAGCTGTTTTAATATAATTTAAACTTTTGATTTCAATGTTCTGTCTTTGAATGCACTCTACTTCTGAAAGAAAACGTTCACTTGTTCGTTTAGTGTTATTAGTACTGTCGCACTTTCCATTCAAATCTTTTTATGCTTTCTCCTCTTATACTTCAGCTTCTCATCCTTGGCTTTCTTAAATGTCTTTTTAGTGCCACTTTTTGGTAAGGAAATATGTAGGTACAGTGTATATTAGCTTACAAAAGATAGGAATATACAGATTGTTGCTGATTTCCCTGACATAAACCATTAAAGGAGGGAAGTAAGCGGCGTGCCTGCTGCTTGGATCTTATTTAAGTGTTATTAAATGAAATGAAAATAAATCCATAGTAGAAAGTTTTCAGATTTCCAATCATGACAGATTAGACATATAGAAAATAAATAGACATAAATAAATTTAGTTATAATTTAAAGAGAAAACCAACGAAAGATTTTAGCCATAAAACTATTACCTTGCGAATTGAAATAAAGTGGCATAAAAACATTAACACTGATATTTGCAGCCCTGATTACGAATATACGAAATACGCGTGCATGCATTAGCCCCAATCCCCCCAAAAACGCCACAGAAACATAACGTACTGCAAGGTATGGAAATAGTCAACCACAATGTTGAGCCGTTCCTAACGATAAATAACATACTTGGTTTGTCATCTATACAAACTTAACCGTTCTTTGTGGAGGACACAGAGTTTACATTGATGACAGGTTCCAACAGCTATCCCATCATTACTAGTTAGTATACAAATATGCAAGTTAGAGAGAATATATGGCTCAATAATGGAGACCAGAATTACCTATGAAATATAAATTTGGGGGCCAGACAAAGGATAGGAAGGGATAAATATGATAAATAGACTACTATGTAGAATTGTCCTAGGCTTACCTAGATCTTCACCTAACGAGGTTGCCCAACTAGAACTAGGAAGATTGGGCTATAAAAGCAAGGTCACAGAAAGAGCATTGAAATGTTGGTATAGAATAGGGAGACTAGAGGAGGAGAATATCATTAATCAGTGTTTGGTAGCACAAGGAAAAATTAAATGGAGAAAAACTAGGTTATCTAAAATCCAAAATATCCTACAAGAAGCGGACATGGGACTAGTATGGTGCAAGGGAGAAAGATGGGTAAAGGGTTTTGGAAAGAGATAACAATAAGAATTGAGGATATAGAAAAACAGAAAATATGGGCACATCTTAACACCAAAAATATATCTGAAATTATATAAAACACTAAAAATGAGTGGGGAAGAGACAGACATGTTGAAATTTGTGATAAGGTAGGAAGGGAAGGATTGGCATGTTTTAGAACAGGAGTAAAATATTCAAGTGGATTAAAAAATGGATACACTAAGGGGATATGTCCTATGTGTGAAGAATCAGATAGTACTTGGTATTGTATACTGGAATGTAAGAAAATCAAATTTAGGGGGGAACAGTTCCTATTACGAAAATGGGAAAATCTACAAAATGAAATAAGAGGTAGAAGAATTTTAAATTTAAAATCATAAAAACGTTAAGGAACTGGGGAAATACACAGGCAAGCTAAGATAAAAATGGTTATGGGTGTAAAATACTTAGGAAAGGTGCTTGGGAAATGGTATATAATTGTCAGATAGTGAAAGGGGGATGAAATGAGTAGGGGAGGGCATGGGGCTAGTTATCTAGTATTAGTTAAACAGGGTCCCTATACACCAATAACCAGGGTGTTAGTGTGTATAAGAAATAAGCAACTCTCAAGAATAGAATTTTGGTTAAATAGGTTTAATTAGTTAATTACTATTACCTCTTGCATTCATTTGTTGCCAAATAAGTCAAAACCATATGTAGAGATGTAGCGTCATTTTGTAACCTTGGTAACATCTTCACCTGAAATTATTTTATAGACTATGAAGGGGCTATACACATAGCCACATATTGCCTTCAATTGCAATAAAAGGGTGAACTTTCCACCTAGGACAAAATTGTTAGCGCGAAATACAAGTCCTTGGTCTAGTAAAGGGATACAAATCGAGGAGCCCAAAAAGTTTAAATACTTCCTTTTAAGCTCAAATGACTCAAACAATTGCTTTACCGAATTTTTAATTGGTGTGCAACCAGGAGACGCAAAAATATAAGGTTTCAGTAATCATAACTTGAAGATATACATAACTCATTTGATCCACAAGTGTTATTGTCCCAAAGAACTTCGATATTGGCAATAGATGTTAAAAATCCAAAAATAATATGAGAAATGAATGTAGTAGGAAGTTATAATAAAAACTGCCTCACATTTTACGAATTCACTGTAAAGAACCATGCCCTATAGATTCATTGCTTACTGATCATTATACCGAGGGTGCCAAAAAATCTGTACACACTTTCACAGTAGATATGTATTTAATATATTTCAAAGTTGGACCGAAAAACAACAGCAATGTGTAGTATGATGTTCTGTAAACAGATGTGATTCACATACATTATGATAGCGTTGCTAGTGACAGGTAAATCAACAATGAACAAATGAAGCCAAGATTATCGTATGATGTTCTGTACAGATGTGACTCACATTACGTTATGATAACGTTCCTACGTGACGAGTAAATCAACAATTAACAAATGAAGCCAAGATCATCATATGATGTTCTGTAAACAGATGTGACTCTCAATATGTTATGATGGCGTTGCTACATGACAGGTAAATCAACAATGAACAAATGAAGCCAAGATTATCAACTGGCCTATTGTACCTGAACATGATACACACATCCGTCCTACCCGCCATTTATACATACTATGGAAATGTGCTTGATGTCAATCTATCTTCCAGGGTACTGGATAGGACGAAGAGGTCCGATTGAGTTTCCACAACGTTCTCCGGATCTAAATCCGTCGGACTTCTACCTATGGGGAACTCTTAAGGATGTTGTATGTCGTAGAAAACCAGTTACACTGACAGCACTTCGGGAAGAAATTGAAACGGTATGTGCTGCAATCGCTGAGTACACTTTCACAAACGTTGCTCAATCAGTAGTTCAACGTACTCAGAAGTGGTGGGCATTTTGAGCAACTGTTGTAACTGTAAAAGTATAAGATGATTAGTGCTCATCATTTTCTGTTTGTGTGAATTCAGTTTTGTTATGTGAACAGGTTTTTCTTTGCTTGAAGTGTGTGTACATTTTTCGGCATCCTCTGTATTTTGCATGGTTTGAGTCACAGGCTAGTTCAAGAATCACGAATTCTTCTCTCTAATGCCCCGCGTTTTGCTCTATTATTGGTTCATATATGATAATTAAGTATTTGGTGTGGAACCTTACATAAAATATGTTCATACTAGTGGCATCTGCAGTCACGTTAAACTTTGGGACCTATGTTAACAGCTTTAATATGAAAAACCATGCCTCTATTACCGGTGGTGTTCGACCGCGAGCTATTAGTCTGCGTTGTATTTTACACTGGCAAGTTTAGTATGAATTCAGTTAGGTCAATTTTATTCCAATCATCCTGGTAGACACCACCACGGGTGGCAAAGGTCGTTAAGGCGCGTCTCTTGAACGGGAAGTCTGGACTTCGATTGCCACCAAGACCGTCCTTCCTGACTGAGGACTTCTGCAGCTTTTCCTCAGTCCTCAAAAACAGCAAATGCCGGGGAGGTACTCTAAACTTAGACCTTGGAACGTTTCCTTCCTTAAAAAAACTTCTTACCCAATATATCATTTCATCTCATGTATCATCAGTGTCCACCACCTGTGGTGCCTCAGTAACAGGTCTTAAACACCATTTAAAAAATCTTTTTGCGAATCAATATTATTAGACATTTCTATTGCGCGCAATGTATCTGAATTGCTCATTAATAATTACGAAAATAACTGCAAGCACATTCTTAAAATTTAAGAAAGTAAATGGAATATTTTTAATACCTCTGACTTTACCTGTTCCTTTTACATGATCACTGCACTATACATACTGAACATACTAAAAGTAATAATAAAATTACGTTGCTAAATTAATTCCTTCATATTACTATCAGTATGCTAGAATTTAAGAATGAATTCACTTTTCAAGAAATAACAAAGAATAACCAAGTTGTTACCAAGCCATACTCCATGCACAGTTACACTGTTACGGATTACTAAGAGCATTTCCATTTCTAGTAATCATCTTCCACTTTGCTTTTGAAGAAAGATGTTACATAAAATTTTTCATTGAACAGTATGGTATCATTTACTTTAAAATTATGTTTTTTAAGTATAGTTTTTTTCTCTCCATTCAAGAATGTGAATAAGTAATTAAGCTTCATTCGTGTTAAAGAAGAAAGTTCTGAAATGTTGATAATACAATAAAATATTCAACTTCTACATTATAGAATTCACAAACAAATGCCCAAAAATTCTTAATTAAATAATTCTCATATACACTCAAGATTTACTTGGTACAAATGGAAGCAAAATGTTTATTTTTTCTTTAAGTTAAAAGTTTAAGAAACTATTCAATAATTTCTGATACTAAAGTGTGTTCTTTCTCATTTAGAGATTTTCTGAACAATTTTGCCCGCAATCATTTTAATTTTTATTGCCTTTCCTTCTTTACGAATTCTATATTTAATTGATGAACATAACGTTTTCCCCAACTTATCAATTAAAACTATTGGACATCAATGATATTGAAGTTATGAATATCCCGAATTTATAAATATTCAATTTGATTCTTACATAATCCCTGTTCAATACAGGATCATGAAAACATGCAATGATAAGTAAATAGCATTCAATAATTTGATACTCAAAAATGCTTTAACACAGCTGGACATTTTGGGTGTGTTAAAAAGAAAGATGTTAGTGGCTTACACATTTACAGAACTCTCTCAAAACATGACAATCATCTAATCTTGGAGAGACAAAGCACTTTTCAGTATGCCACCCCAATTTAATTGCCGAATTCCACTAAATCAGTACAACATAAACATGGAAATTTTATAATAGTACGTCTATAACAAAAGAAAAACGTCGTATGCAACATTATGAAAAATTTCTTTCAGGTGTGTTATCATATAATTCCCTGATTTTGTATTAATTTCCATTTTCGACACGATTTGAGGCCAAGTTAGCCTTATACAAATTCCTCCCCCCCAAAAAAAAACTTTTTTCTTTTTAAGTCTACAAAATACAACAATACAACAACAATTTAACCTTTACTTACTTATAAATAATAAACAGGATACATTTTTATTCTCTTATTGCTGTATTGGTAGATTTTATTATTATTCAAGAGGTTTTTTTAAGAATATGGAACAATTATATTGTGTGCAAATGTTTTGCCCTTGCTTGCCAACATGAATATTGGATTCATAATACATTTTTATGAAGTGCCACACTATAATAATTTAATCTGAAACTTTTTAACAGTGTTTAACGCTCGTTTTTACTACTAAGGCACCACAGGCGGTGGACACTGATGATACATGAAACGAAATTATAAACTGGGAAAGGATTTTTTAATGAAGAAAACGTTCCAGGCTTAAGTTTAGGGTACCTCCCCGGCATTTTCCAGTTATGAGGACTGAGGAAAACCTGGAAAAAACCTCAGTCAGGGAGGAGGTCCTGGCGAGATTCGAAGCCCAGACCTCCCACTGACTAGTCCGCGCTTTAATGACCTCGGCCACCCGTGGCGGTATTTTACAACGTGAAATGTCAATACACCTGCAGCAGCGATCTTCCTCTTTTCAGAACTGCCAGATGAGAAAAATGTAAATGTTTCATTAAGTGCCTGCAAATCTCATATAGCGATTAGAAATTTCGGAGTGTGTGGCTTTATTTAAAAATTTCCTCAGTTGAAATCCATACCATGCGACTGAACACTTTGTATTATGTTTTAAATTCATGTTACCCGACACGAAAACATGGATAGTTTTGCTAGCTGTGCACTAAATTGACACAATATTTGACATTCTATCCAGCTGTTTAATTAAAAACAATACATATAGTTAATAATCCATCATTACAAAGAAGATTTAGAACTTGTGACATTGCATTAAAGCATTGAATGAAACTTAAAAACCAAAGCAACTAATTTTAAAATATTTTTCAGAAATATCAGTACACTGGTGATAAAAAACATAGCTATTGCCAATTATTTTAGATTAACGATACAATTCATGTTGTCGAAGTAATGCGCTATCACTGTCATTAAATTAAATTAAATTTAATTACGAAAATAATTTGTTAATACTGCCTAGAGAAGGTAAAAATAAAATATAAAATAAAAGAAACCAAAATACCCAAAATACCCAAAATAAATAAATAAAAAACATAACTATTGCCAATTATTTCAGATTAACGATACAATTCATGTTGTCGAAGTAATGCGCTACCACTGTCATTAAATTAAATTAAATTTAATTACGAAAATAATTTGTTAATACTGCCTAGAGAAGGTAAAAATAAAATATAAAATAAAAGAAACCAAAATACCCAAAATATAGACAATCCGTTTATGTGGATCATCTTATTTAAGAGTAATTTTTTTTAAAATGTAACTTTTCATTTGTACTGACATCATAACTGCACAAATATGAACAAATTGTTTAATAATGAATAGCCTTGTTTGATTATCATCCCTAAACAATTTATACGATTTGTGTTCATTTTAATGTTTGTACCTTCATAAAGGCTGCTGCACTCTTGTTTAAGGGTGTTGTTTTACCTATTAACATGTTCCTTAGGAGATTTCCCTTTCTACAGAACAAGCGGTTGACAAGTTGTTCGCCAATTTTGAAACATTTTAGTTTCTGATCGCCATATTTAGTCCCGGCGTATCGCTAATTGAGTATTGGTCGCTTCGTTGTTGTTACCCACGCTACAAAACAATATCTCAGGATTTTGTTTAGCTATTTTGTGACTTGTGCTCAACAAAACTGGGAAAGGATATCAAATATGAAAATCTGAGTATGAGTGGTAATTTATTATTCGCAATATCTTTCGCGTCCTCTGGTGTTTAGCGTACGATAGACCTTAGCTCCGTGCATATATAAATTTAAGTGTCACGACCTCCAAGAAGATGAACTGAATCTAATTATCTGACTATCTGAACTATCTCTATGAACTGCACCGAGTATAGCAACAGAGGTGTCTGAACTGAATTTTTTCAGGCGTAAAAATTCTAAGTATGACTTTCTTCGGAAGGGAAGTAAAGCCGTGGGTCCCGTGTCGTACATTTACGGCATAATAAAGAACCTCAACCCTGAAAGAAGAGGCTTCTGAGCAAATGTTGTCGTCCGTTTCACTCCCTAATTTGAATGGGACACTGATGATCTGAGATGTTAAAGAGCGTCCGTAAATGAACCAAATCAAATCATCAGTGTCCACCAGCTGTGGTGTCTCAGTAGTGAACACGGGGGGCTTTAAACAGAAATACATACAATTAATACATTAATGTTATACTTCATGATACACACATACACAATATGTACATCACTAATTAAAATGCACAAAAATGATGCTTAAGCTTACACACAGAGAGAGAGAGAGAGAGAGAGAGAGAGAGAGAGGGGGGGGGTTTCCTAGGGGGGATGGGTCGTAAGAACTATTTCAAAATTGAAGGTTATGGAAATGTCGCCTATGCTGAACTTATACAAGTAATTTCATTTCTTTTATAATTTTTGGTTATTTTTATTAATCCTCTGATTATTAATTGTGCAATTTGTAGTAACTACTTAAAAGACTAATTTATCTATAATTATTACTGCTGTAATTATTTCACCTCTGTTATAAATGGGGAATTGTAATCCATTCTTTATAAATTACGATTTCTTCAACATACATTTAATTTTTTTTTTTAAATCTATAGCATAAAAAGTTTGTGTATGCTTAGCAAGCGCCAAGTTTATTTGACTGATTCCTGAATTTTTCTGTTTGTTAATGTTTTCAAAAGTATTTTAAAATAAACTACTGCTAAAGAAGATATTTATTAGGTTCCCAAATAAAGGTTTTCATTCTGTGTAACCTGATGTTTAATTTGCATTAACAACTGCACGCGAACGCGCCACTTGCATGGACAGTGCGCGTTATTCCACTTGATGCATATATACACAGATACGAATCTTAGCAAAGCCGGGGGGCTTTTCCCTAACGACTTGGACTATTAAGGCGATTTCTTTCAATTACTGGCCATTTTACGTATTTCTAGCCGAGGGCTTCCCTCCTTCCCCAACCCGCCGTCCCTTTGTTGTGCACAAAAACACAAAGACGAGGAAGCAATAAGACCTTAATCCTGGGCGCGTTTACCTCCGCTGTTCAGCATTTGTTGAGCGTAGTAGAAGACCAACACTCAGAGGCGGCATTAATCAGAAATTACTAGCTCTACAGTAGATATAAGTGTCTACTATAGCCAGGGATGAAATAATTCATTACAGTACTTTCGCCAGTGAATGAGAACATACATTATAGATAGTTCCCTCGCTAGAGGCCCAAAAATTGTCCCTAAACTGTTATCTTTATAACGGGACATCAACAAGTTCCACCGCAC
Source organism: Metallyticus violacea (assembly GCA_030762175.1). Lineage (NCBI taxonomy): Eukaryota > Metazoa > Arthropoda > Insecta > Mantodea > Metallyticidae > Metallyticus > Metallyticus violacea. Next base: position 105,541,933 of record CM060845.1, on the reverse strand, counting down.
TTGGGTAATATGCACCGCAAAGGCAAAAGTTGGTACTCCTACATTTCTGACATTCATTCCTTTCTTCAAAACCGGTTTTTAGCATATAATCCCCCCTCAGTTGCTAAGATTTTTATTTTGGAGTGTATGCTTTTCTTGGTGGTTGTGTGAGCCCAATAACTGTACGCTCGGCGCACGTTCAGTGCTGCCACCCTGCTTTCCTAGTGAAATCACGGCTAGTCATTGGCTGCGGAGGGACTTCTTGATGATCTTTTATAATGACTTACAAATTTATATACACAAATTTTCAATGATGCTAAGCAGCATGGAAACTCATCCAATGACCTTCAATCCGCGTTACTCTACCCCGGCAATTGTGACCTTACTGCCCCGTGATTAACAATAATTGCACAGCGCTTGTTCCCCGATCGTGAGTACTGGCAATATATTTAAAGTATATCAGAAGGAATTTCGGACTAAATGTGGTAAAAGATGTAACATCAAATCGATGCATTCAGAAAGTGGTTACAAAGTTAAGAAACAACAGGAAGCTATCTCACTCAACATTCGGGAAGCCGAAAATTTCCTGAAGAAACTATAAACATGTAAAGGAGCGATTACTCGCATCACCATCTAAATCAATGTCAAGAGATCTCCCATATTCCACCTGATAAATGGCCGAGGTCATTAAAGCGAGAACTTATGAGCGGGAGGTCTGGGGTTCGAATCCCCCCAGGACCGTCCTCCCTTACTGAGGTTTTTTCCAGGTTTTCTCAGTCCTCATAAATGGCAAATGCAGGGGAGGACCCTAAACTTAGGTCTGGAACTTTTCCTTCTTTAAAAAAATTCTTTCCCAATATTTCATTTCATCCCGTGTATTGTCAGTGTCCACCGCCTGTGGTGCCTCAGTAGTAAAAACGGGCTTTAAACACCATTAAAAAAATGCACCTGAAAAAGAGAGACAAAAAAGCCTGTTCACTGTGTTACATGTGTTGAAGAATTTTATGAGAAGGACCATAAAACACGTGTTTATTTATTTTCTAACTCAGAATCCTGGAATTTTAAATTTCATATGAGCAAGTGCGTGAACTCTCAAACTGTGCATATATGTGAAGGAAGTTTTTCAAGCTGATGATACAAACGCGGGTTCGAACCCGGCTAGGACCGATGGATTTTTTCGGGGCGTAAAAATCCTAAGTATGGCTTCCTTCGGAAGGGAAGTAAAGCCGAGGGTCCCGTGTCGTACATTTACGATACGAAAAAGAACCTCAAGCCTGAAAAAGAGGCCTCTGAGCAAAATTTGTCGGCCGTTTCATGCCCTGAGTTGAATGGGACGCTGATGACCTGAGCTTTTAAAGAGCGTCCATAAATAAATCAATCTAAAAAAAAATCTGATGATACAAATTTTAGGAATGATGAAGAGAAAATGTACTATTTGAGTCAAAAATTATGTCAACATTGTTGTGGTATACCATGCAAGTGGAATACTAAAACCTCGTTGTTTGTACGAAATAATACATTGATGTCTTTACTTGTACTTGCTAGAACGACTAACATGTCGACGTGCATCTTGAGGGGAGGGAATAGAATATGAAACTCCAGTACTGCAATGCAGATCGCATCGGACATACACTTTGCCATTGAAGTGTACAGTCGATCAGCCTAGTTGTGGCGTATGCGGTTGCGGAACATGCACAGACATGCTTTTGGTGTACGGACAAGCCAATGGGAACATAAGGAAACTGACAGTCAAGTATTTGTGTAGAAGATATTCCAAACACACCATGTTTCCGGACCGTTGCAACAGTTAAGGGAAACAGGTCCAGATGCAGTGCACGGACTACTGCCATGGAAGAAGTGCTTACTCGGAGCCTTCAATCAGCACTCGATCAGTTGCATGTAAAACGGGTATTGCGCACAGTACTGTGTGGAAAATAAAATGGGATCAGCAGCTACACTCTACCATGTTTTGACTCCTGCTTACAGATGATCCTGTTTCGTGACCAGCTTGTTCACCTGATCTGACACCACTTTATTTCTTCTTGTGATCTTGTGTACGACACACAAGTAGCGACTGAAGGGAATCTCCTGGCAAGACTTCTCTTTGTCTGTGACATTGTTCGAACGACACCAGGGCTGTTCCAACGGGTACAACGGAACTTTGTGCCTGCATCGACACTGGGGACGCTGCTGTGAACATCTGTTGTGAAAGTTTTACACATACATAAAGGTATTACATCTACACGCAACGAATTTCACTTGTAACTTTCGATCCATCGTTTCTGGACCAGAGTTCCTGATCTCAACTTGATACATTTGTCCTTCATCATCTCTGAAAGTTTGTATCAACAGCTCGGACCCTTTCTGTACATATGGGCAACAGACAATGTTTGTGTGCATGAAAAGTCATTGTAATTAAATTTTTAGCAACCAGTTAACGGATGCAGAACTAACTGATAGACATTACCAATAAGATGGCACAACACGCCACGCTTCAAATGCTAGCACAAGAGAAATATAAAGTTTTTGAAGACAGTTATTTCTCGATCTATCGTCTCTTTGGTGCCCATTGAAGGGAAAATTGTACAAAAATAGTCCCGCACAATGGAACAACACAAAGAAGCTATACCTTAAGGCCTTGAAAGCGGCACTTTGGGAGAACTATTTGAAAAAACTGTACAAGTTTGCTTGTAGAAGGGGACCACATTATGAGCAGTTTTTTTTTTTTTTTTTTTGCTTAGAAATATATGTATAAATTTGCAAGTCTTTATCTAAATACATCATTTTATAAATAATAGTTTGGGACCTCTAGCTAAAGAATCACTTTGTAAACAGATTCTGTAAACTCATTTAATCGTTAATTAAAGCAGTCAGTAAGCTTGTTCTCATTGTGTTTTAAGCATTTTAATGTCTCTAGAATAATTGTAATAATTTGGGGATAAAAACTGCCAATGAGCCATATCAGTTAATGAATTGTATCGCACTTGAGTTGTTCGATATGGAATAAAATATTGAGAGATTAATGATTAGATTATAGACAGTATTTATAAGCTGCTACCCCTAAATTTAATTAGAGTGATTATAGCAAGTAATTTTATGTAACTTTCTTATTTTAAGCATGAATATAGTTTCATTTCTATTTCCTGTACAAGTGTTGGATTATTGTTTGTAATGTCACTTTCTTACCAGAATGCAGAAAGCTACTCCTGCCATAAAAATCTGACCTAGAAATTTCTGTTGCCTGTTTTATCAATATTTGTATAGAAGGCCCAAGCAAACGGCAAACTGATATTTTTTGGAGAAATTCTTAAGCAGGATCCATGGAAAAGGTGCTTTGTTGTATATTGTCTGAAAGCTTTGTTGCTCTTTAGTTAGGCAAGGAAGACGTAATAAAGAATATGACGACTAAGGGGGTTAAAAAACATGCTGATAACCTCTGGAAGGTAGATTCTAACTATGCCATGTAATACGTGAGAGTTGTGGGCGTCATGCAAGAAGTCTCGTAGGCAATCTGACCAATAATGCAACAAAAAAGAATCGAAGGGAAACATATTACCCAATAGAGACACGAAAATGGGAGGGAAACGTTCTAGATTTTTCTAAAAACATATTTGAAGGAATAAAGATAGCTTCGTGAAACCGACAGACTGCCATGTTTATTTAGTCTTGCAAATTTGTGGCCCAGGGGTAGTCGATCTAGATTCTCTCAGTTTAGTTGGAAGGGAAGAGAGTATTCAGTTGAGAGAATAGTTAGTTGGAAAGCGCAGTCAAGTTGGGGCATTATAATTGTGGAAGATAGGCACTTCTCTGGTAAATTATCAGTTTAGCTCAAGTTACGTCTGTGCCAACAGAATTCAGTCCAGTTATCAGTTTAATTCAGTTCAGTCGAAGAGTATCCTTAGTGAAAAAAAAAATCAGTAAGGAATAGGCAGTTGCGTTTCAAAATTAGTTGACTTTAGTGTAGTTCAAGAGCAAAGTTTTCCAGTTATTAAAGTGCGTTAACATCATAGTGACCGCCATAGTTAGTGCGAAAGTGCCCCATGGTTTCCAGAAGTAACTGTAGTACATTTTATGTGGAATAGTTTATGAACAATAAATTGTGTTTCACCTCCCATAACGAGAAATCTTATCAATCTCCATGATTCCTTCCCCTATGGTCACAGGACTATAAAAGTATCTAGCAGCAAAGTCTCAACAGCTGTGACAAAAATATAAGTCAGCGGAAATCAATCATCGGAGAGGGAAAAGAAAACTTTTACTCCTGAGATCTCAATCATTAATCCAATTCTTAATCTAAACAATCAATCTAAATCTTTCCAAATCTTCCCTTCACATGTTTTATGTATTTAATTAACACCCCTATCTAATATAAAAACAGTTGCAGAATCAGCTTGAAAGTACAAAATAATTGAATATGTTATACATGCATTAAAAATGTTTTTAACGGTGTTTAACGCTCGTTTTTCTACTGAGGCACCACAGGCGGTGGACATTGATGATACATTAGATGAAATGATAAATTGGGAAAGGATTATTTTAAGGAAGGAAACGTTCCAGGCCTAAGTTTAGGGACCCTCCCCGGCATTTGCAATTTATGAGGACTGAGGAAAATCTGAAAAAAAAGAAAAAAAACTCAGTCAGGGAGGACGATCCTGGCGGGATTCGAGCCCCAGATTTCCCCCTCACGAGTCCGCGTCTTAACGACCTCTGCCACCCGTGGCGGTATTAAGAATGTTTAAGAATACAGTTCATCTCATGATAATTACACAACAATTGAAATGGAATACTAAAGTGATTTCCGTATGGAACATCTTTATGTTAGCTGTAACAGTAACCTACGTGATATAAAACAAACTCAATAAATTAAAAATAATGACTTGAATTCTAAAGTATTGCAGCTAGATAGAAATTAAGTAGCTACTATTAAGGGCAATTGAGCAATACGAGGCATTCGATATAAGCCAAAGTTTAATAATACATAACGTATAAAATCGTGCTAGAAAACTAGCTGCTCAAAGGTTCAAAGTCTTTAAAGTCATATTCAGTTAGAGGGCATTCAAGACATATAAACCAGAAATAATTACTGTATTTCAGAATGAGTAGGCTGTTAATTAGTTTAGATTCTAGAGGAACATAAACTTGCTGGCTGTGGTAGCCATGTTTGTTGCCGGGAGCTACAGAAAACAAATGAATGTATGTTTCGAGGTGTGCTGCATGATTTGGCCGTTAGAGAGCGCATAATGATGTGTAAATATACACACTGTTCTCTGCCAATAATGGAAGAGGGAATTATATGTTATATGCCGCCATTTTATCAATGCGGCGACCCAACTCTGTTCGTATGGTTGTACGGAGCAGAGAAAGAATAAATTATGGCTCCTTTTCTAATTATATAGCAGAGGCTGCCTCAAGGTTGCCATGTTTGTTCTTTACCTAAAGGGATAGCGGCAATAAAGTATACTCAGGGGTACACAAAGATTTAGGTGTCTTGTCTTCTTGATAAGAACGCCAGAAATATTGGTATCCTTTTCTTTTCATTTATAAAAGATATAAATGAAATAATAATAATAATTACTTCAGCAGGGTGTTAATACTCAACGAGAAACAACGTGAAATGTGACAGATGTTTGCTAAAGCTCCTGTAAGCATATTTTGTAGAATCACAAAAATTAAAATCCATATGCAATATGTTTGGAAGCGCACTCTAGAGCTGTATTTATAGAGGAAAAGGTGATAATATGGCACCCACTTTTGATTCTTGTTCTTTGAGCAGACCTCCTTATCCATTATGTTTTCAAAAAATACATTAGTAGATATATCGTGTATAATCATTTAATGATATATGCTAATTTTGTTTATATATTTTATTTAAAGTAAACATATGTAACTATACCAAAATGCCAAAAATATATATATACACACTTCAAGCAAAGAAAAAAAACTGTGTTAACATAACAAAACTGAATTCACACAAATAGAAAATGATGAGCACTATCATCTTAGACTTTTACAGTTACAACAGTTGTTCAAAATGCTCACCATCGTCGGCGCCGATACATTTCTGCGTACGTTGAATTACTGATTGAGCACACGTTTGCGAAAGTGTCCTCAGCGATTGCAGCACATGCCGTTTCAATTTCTTCCCGAAGTGCTGTCAGTGTAGCTGGTTTTCTACGGTATACAACATCCTTAAGAGTTTCCCATAGGTAGAAGTCCAACGGAGTTTGATCCGGGGAACGCGGTGGAAACTCAATGGGACCTCTTCGTCCTATCCAGTGCCTTGGAAGATTGTCATTTCTATAGAGTGTATGAGTGTAAGATGGATGTGCGTATAATGTTCATTGTTGATTTACCTGTCACGTAGCAACGCTATCATAATGTATGTGAATCACATCTGTTTACAGAACATCATACTACACATTACTCGGTCCAACTATGAAATATATTAAATAGATATCTACTGTGAAAGTGTGTATACATTTTTGGCACCCTCGGTATTAAGTACAGGAAAGAGAAATAAACAAAGTAAGATTAATTTGAACGAATTAGACTATAATTCTGTGTTTTTCTAATACGCAGTTTATCTAAAACTGCACAAACAGATGAAAAACAGCCTTCAGGAGGAAGTCTATAGACCAATTTTATTATAATTCACAGTGATCTCAAATATGTTGTGCCCCTTCACATCCAACACATGTACTGTGACATCGCATTTTACTCTAAACCGCTACGGGTGGCCGGGGTCGTTAAGGAGAGGACTCGTGAGCGGGAGGTCTGCGGTTCGAATCCCGTCAGGACGGTCCTGCTACTCTGAGTTTCTTTTCCATATTTTACTCAGTCCTCATAAGTGGCAAATGCCGGGAGATACCCTAAACTTAGGCCTGGAATGTTTCTTTCCTTAAAAAAATTCTTTCCCAATATATCATTTCATCTCATGTATCATCAGTGTCACCGCCCGTGGTGCCTCAATTAAAAAAATATTTTACCCTTTCTTCTCCTCAGTTGTCTTCCAACAATGTTCAATTGCAGAAAATGCACTTTGCGTCTTCCTCTTTCTCGTTTGGGGACGTTTCTCTCCCTCAGCGGTGTCAGTAGCAATGGACACATGATCATCGGAAACTTCAAATTCCCCACATTTATCATCTTTTCTTCCTTCCTCTTGCATTTTTCGTCTTATTCTGTGCATCAAGAAATAATGCCTGAGCAAGCCTATCTTTTATGGTCCTGCATTTATTCTAACCCTGTGCTAAATTTTTATATAGGGGGAGTCTGTAATAAGGACTGCAGTAGATGCCTTCCGACCACAGTTTGAGGTCATCTACTTTAGCTGAGGAACAGGACATACATGTTCTGGAGAAACATGCCCGTTTAACACCTGGAGTGGAAGGACATTAAGACTGGCCTCGGCAAGTGTGTCATTGATGAGCGTCTTTTCTAATGAAACCTTCCATTTACAAGCAGATACATGGCGAGTTCTTCTAACCCAGCAGGAAAAATTGTCTTCCTAGATCATCCTCTGGAAATGTCTCAGTTTCTACAACCAAACCTTAAAGTAGTCTTATGACTGAAAACTCCCAAACCGTTTTTTAAACCTCATTCTTTTGCCCCTGACGGCCTTAACAGCTTTAATCGTTTCTTCTGGTTTCCGCTGGTTTTTTTTTTTTTTTTTTTTTTTGTTTTTTTGTGTGTGTGTGTGCGGGTTGCGGGGGGTGAATCTGCTTTCTAGTCACATGTGAAATTATACAAAAGAACTGCATCAAATATAGCATCCCAAATATAGAGAGGTCTATGTTATACAATAACCTAAAAGCAATACACTTTCTACAAGTTATGCGGGTTTTCAAGTTATATTATTAATAAAAGTAGCTCATGTACCACATTTCTGGTTTCCTACAGGTTCCTCAGTAGTAAATATGCAGTTCTTTATATATAAACAACTTCATTTATTCGTAAAACACAAAAACGCACATGTGTCCACAATACTTGCAAGAACAGCTCAGCATTCACTAGATGTCAGCATGACACAAGCCAAAAAGCAGGGATCATATTCCCACCTTCTCCTCTGCAATATGTTGGCGATATTTTTTATTTAGGAAATTAACAAAAGAAAAAGAGCCAGATACAAGGACAACCACTAGCAGATTTCCATAACAACCCCAGACTTTTCTTATGTGCAGTTCTGTTGCGAGTGTAGTCTGGCCGAGCGGTACTGAAGATTGAATCACTCCTAAGGCATTAAGCCAATCACCAATATGCACACTTACATCGCTGCTTCCATTACAGGGCTTTATTGAAACATTAACACGTTGTAGCCGCAAAATATACGCCTATTTAAATGGACAATGGCAGTTTGTGTTCTTGCTCCCAAGCGATGAAGTTGTAAACAGCAAAATCGCGTTATCAACTGCACCCAAAGAGTATGGCGCACAATTTCCGGGAGCGTGCATACTAATTTCCTAGCGGTTGAAAGGCACATTGACTAAGTGCATATCTCAAGAGTTCTATGGAATTACGCTATACCTCGGCCGGAGGATTTCAGACGATGGGCTCGGAAACACTGTACGATGGTCAGTTTCGGTGCTAACACTATTAATATACGTGGTGTGATCAAAAAATAACGGCAATATTCGTTTTGTTTAAAGAATCTTTATTTATTGATTAATTTCAATTCTGTCTCCTTCAAAGTATTCTCGTCCGGATATAATTCACTTGTGCCAGCGCTTTTTCCAATCTTGGAAGCACTTCGGGAATTTACTTTTCGGTATGCCCTTCAGCTCCTTCAGCGACTGTGTTTTTACCTCATCAATGGTGGCAAAACGTCTTCCTTTCATGGTTTTTTTCAGCCTCGGGAATAGAAAGAAGTCACAGGGGGCCATGTCCGGCGAATTTGGTGGCTAAGGGAACATAACGGTTTTGTTTTTTGTCAAAAAATCACGAAAGCAGTGAGGTGTAAGTAGCAATCTCGGAACAAACTTTGCTGCCACACGTTTCGTGCCCAAAACATCCGAAAAAATTGCTTGACATGAACCAAATGATATACCGACATCAACAGCAACCTCTCTGATATGATTCGGCAATTTTCCAGAATTATTTTTCTTCACTTCTTTGACGTTATCAGCGGTTATTGATGTGCTAGGACGGTAGTCATCTTCAAGGTCTCCAGGCTCTTTTTGAAACGTCTGTATCACTCGTAAGCTCTTGTGTTGCTCATGGTAGATTCGCCAAAAGCCCCCGTCAACATTTCGAATACTTTGTTGCACTTTATTCCATTTTCCAAGCAAAATTTAATATAAATTCTTTGATCCATCTTTTTCGAAAGTAAAACATCGCCAAGCACACCAAAACACTCTTACCTTTTCGACTGTCAACAATGAATTAAACATTCAAAACAGCTGAAAACGCCAATATTGGTCAGAAACATGTGTACTAATAAGTAAGGAAAAAATACATTTGAAAATGGGATTTATAAAGCTCGCGAAATAAAAAAAAAATACCGTTATTTTTTGACCACACTTCATATACTCGTGTTTTGAATTATATTGCAGAAATGTTCAAATATGAGTATTGCTGTTATAACCAGAACTCCAAAAATAGTTGTCTGAGAAATGTTTATCCTATAAAGTGTTACACTTGAGAAGAAAACTGCTGGAGTTTAAGTACATCCATTTTCGTGAAAGTAATTAATTAACTTCCTTGACCGTGATCTAGGTTCTGGTATTTTAGACCCCTGTTGAAGTTAAAACAATTTCTTTTGAAACTTTTCAAAGAGCACAAAGAGGACTTGCGTCGCTTTTCCACGCATACGTTCAAACACGTACAAGGCAACACTGATGGCCAGTTCCCGCTCTAACGTCTGGGTGTTCTAAATTGCTTCTCAAATCTATAAGGACGTGTTTGTTGGCTGCATAAGGAGCTGTACTTATTATAGAGTAGCGTTGTTTGTTTCTGGAGCCGCGATAGCATCTGCAGATTACAGCGTGAATACTTTACACCGATAGACAGAAGCTCCGGAATTTGCAAGTGTAACAACCGTAGATTACCCTGGTGGTGTGCTGCCCCACCTGCACATATCTAATGCTTCTCATAGTATGGTTCACTTACTGCATGGTCCTCTCGTTTAACATTTTTTGGTTTTGGATACACTTCAAGGAAAAACGGAAAAAAAAAAAAAAACAAGGAAAAAATGAAAAAAATGATGCCTCCACAAGCATTGTTCATGGGGGTAGATCCATAAGTTTCCGGCCTAAGCATTTTCTAGGTATGATAAATACAAACTCTATATTTCACTTTTCAATATTGTTACTCTTTATTTTAACACACTTTTCACATCTTTGAATTAACATTTCAATCCCCCCCCTAAAATAATGAGAAGCCTTGTCTCTAAAATGGGCAGCATCCGTCACTTCTTCGTCACACTCAAATTGCATTCCTCCAAGGTCCTTCTTGAGTTTTGCGAATATGAGAGGAATGTTCCCCTGCGTTACTTCCCACTTCCATCCATAAAGTAATTTAAACTGACAATTTTAACGTTCGTTTTTATCACTAAGGCATTGGTCATTTATGACATATGAAATGAAATGGTAAATTGGGAAAAAACATTGTCTGGGAAAGTATTCCAGGCCTATTTAAAGTACTCGTATCTCCCCAGCATTTTCTGGATGAGGATTGAGGAAAATCTGTAAAAACTTCTTGTCAGAAAGATCGGTCCTGACAGGAATCAAACTCCATACTGTATGTTCAGAGTGCCTTAATGATTTCGGCCACCCTGAAGATTTCGTTCAAATGATTACAAAGGAATACTTTTCCAGAATCCGGATTGCCACAGTAACAAGTAGAGGGAAGAGAAGGTGAACAATGCAAATACGTTTTTTTTTGTTTTTGTTTTTTAATGGTGTTTAACGCCCGTTTTCCCTACTGAGGCATCACAGGCGGTGGACACTGATGATACATGAGATGAAATTATATATTGGGAAAGGAATTTTTTAAGGAAGGAAACTTTTCAGGCTTAAGTATAGGGTACTTCTCCGGCATTTTCCATTTATGAAAACTGAGGAAAAGCTGGAAAAAATCTCAGTTAGAGAGGACAGTTTGGCGGGATCCTGATGTAATTGCAAAATTTTACTTTTCTATGAAATACATAAGCACATACCCTGTGGAGAAGTAGATGCTAGGAAGTTTTAATTAGGCAAATGTTGAGGTTATTTGCATACATACGTACACACACATACATAAAAACATAAAAGTTAACGTTATATTAAAAGATGACTTTTTCCCCAATTGAGAGTGATAGAAGGAAATAAAATTGTGGTAAAGTAAGCTTTAGATATAAATTCAGAAATACGAATAATATAAGAATTTTTCTCAAAAAGTCTCATGGTATGCTATAACATCTTTCAAAAATAAAGTGAATAACTATACATTAAAAATACCTAACATGACCCAATTTACTTCAATGTTTGTATTATGCAAGGCAGCTTTTTATAAATCCTTCAGAAGGACCTTTAAATAAAAGTGTCAAGTAAACCTTGATTGTGCTCGAGGTGGTATTTAATGATGCAACGAAAACGTACTAAAGATAATTTTACCTGCAGAAATTTCTTACCGAAAGAGAATTAAAGCACAAAAGAATTGTATTCCGAAGTATTTTCACTTTCATTTTACATCACAAAGAAGAACCAGTGATCTAAATGTAGCCAGTAATAAAGCTCTCTTACAAGAAGAATGGAATGATAACAAAAACAAGAAACTTAGTTCAGCGTAAATGAAGATCGAAGAGAAGAAAAGGGCCTTAAGGATGAGAAAGTAATTTTTATACAGGGTGATCCAATGGAATATGACGGTTTTCAGAACCGATATTTTCAAGGAACAAGTAGCATAATATGATTTATTGATCTGACTTTATTTTTTAAAAAGTCACATTTTTAAATGCACTCCATGACAACAAATACGTTCGTGGAATCAGCTCTGGAAGTTCGTTATAACTAGCTGCAACAAAACATTATCAATATCCCTAATTTCATGAGTTGTGTTTTCTTTTAACTGCATGATGGTTCGTACACTTTACTTTTCAAGTATCCCCATTAAAAGCAGTCCGCAGCCGTCAGATCCCATAAATTATGCGTCCAGGAAACAGAATTCGCATGGTTTCATTGTTTCACGAGCGGTGTGAGCTGTAGCGCCATCCTACTAGAACAAAAACTCATTTTCACCATTATCTTCCATCTGAAAGTCTAATGTTGGCAACATTTCTGGCACATTAAATTCTACCCTATATCTTCTCTGAACGTAAGAAATTGATTTAGATACAATAAATCTTATAACAACGAATACGTTTTTCAACCAACCAAATATCCGTACTGTTGCGTACTAAACGGACAGAACATATTGCTTGTTTTGGAAGGTTACATAGCAACCAATTCCATACTGTATTGCTAAAAATGGTAGTTTTCTGAAAACCATTATACTCCATTGTGATTTTTTAAAAAATAAGTTCATATTAATAAATTGCATTGTGCTACTAGTTCTTTGAAAAAAAATTATATTTAATATTACATGAGTATTCCACTAGAAGGTTTTGAAAACGGTCATATTCCTTTGGGTCACTCTGTATAGAACACTTACGATCTGCAAGTTCATGAGTATACCTACCTTATACAGGTGACTGATTTATCACAAACATCAACTGGGAGTTAACAATTTTCCTAAAATGTATGCCAGCAAAAATAAAAAGACAGCATTGAGATTGGTGTTATCCCTGAAAATGTATTTCAGGGATAACTCGCCGAACAACATACACATGCACCTGCAGAGGATAAAAAGGGTATCGCTTATCACAAAACAAAAACAAAAAAGAAGAATACATTGAATCAGGTCATTCATACTTAGAGGTTTGTTCTATGCATATAGAAAGAGAGCGAAGGAGGAAACACATGAGAGTGTACACCACTCCTAAATGCGCTTTTGATCTCAGTATAAGAATAAATCCTTTCCCATATCAAGTTTATAATGCACTATAGTGCACTATGACCTCAAAAATTTACCAGAAAAAATAGTGAACAATGTTGAAAAAGGGTGAACTGGATGAAAGTGAAATGTATCGAAGTATACAAAATCAAAGGAGTCATCATTCAGTACAAACATAACCTCTTAGAAGGACAATTTTTTGAAAAAGACACATAAGTTTCCGGCCACGCCTTCGCAAAATCCTTATCTGGTGTCATAACTTATCTGTTAAGTAAATAATTGCAGCTGTAACTGTGTTCAGTTGTTCAGATATAGTTGCATAAAACAGGCTATGTGTAAAACATTGTGACATGTTCAAAATGGAATGTCGAGCTATTATTAAATTCTTCACAAAAGAAGGACTTGCTCCAAATAAAATTAAACAGCGATTCGACTGTGTATTGGGGAAGCATCCCCCCATGTTCTACCGTAAAAGAATGGGCCAAACTTTTTCGAATGGATCGAGAAAGCATTGAAGACGAAGAGCGTGCAGGTTGGTCCTTGGATGTGCTCACTCCTGAAAACATCGCTCTTGTTGAAGGAGAAATTATGTAAGACCGGCGGCTCAGAGTTACAGAAATAGCAGCAAGGCTGGGCCTTTCTAAAACAACAACCCTTTGAATTATTCATGAACATTTAAACATGAATAAGGTTAGTGCAAGATGGGTGCCAAGACTTCTTTCCTCAGCCCAAAAGTAACAACGAGTTGTCAGGCATTTTTGGAGCTCTGCCGTGGCAACGAGAGAGAAGTTCTGCAAACTATTGTTACAGGAGATGAAACAATGGTCTTCTACTATGATCTCTTGTTCAAAAGAGAATCAATGGTGTGGCGTAAACCTGACGAAGTATGGCCTCTAAAGGCCAAAGTCACTCAGTCAACCAAGATATTTGTGTCTACAATCTTTTGGTACTGTGAAGGAATACTCTTCATTGACTTCAAGGAAACACCACAGTAAGTGCAGAGTACTATGCTGGCCTACTGCACAGTGCACAGACTACGTACTTCCATCAAAGATAAAAGGCGAGGAAAGCTGAGTGGTGGTATGCACCTTCTTCACGACAACGCGCTTGTGCACACAGTTCTTGTTGCAAAGGAAGCTGTGAAGAAATGTGGCTTCAAGGAGATCGACCATTTACTCTACAGACCAGATCCAGCTTCCAGTAACTATTTCCTCTTCTCAAAACTCAAAAGGGACATTCGAGGAAGGAAATTTAAGTGAGGCGGGGAAGAAATGGATACTGTTTATGCCCATTTTGCAGACAAGGTTCTAACTATTTTGGGGGAAGGGGGTTGAAATGTTAATTCAAAGATGTGAGAAGTGTGTTGCAATAAAGGATAACTATATTCAAAAGTGTAATATATATTTTCCTTTATCATACCTAGTAGAAAATGGTTAGGCGGGAAACTTGTGGACTTCGTACCAAAGCAAAAAGACAAGAATGCAGGAGAATTGATCCAGTCTTTCTCTAAATCCACGAACCTCCATAAATTAGCCGTGATTGAGTACAAGAAGTATTATTACTACAAAACAGAATGCTCCCTGAAGTTAATTCATGTTACTGACTAAATTCCGACTGCCAAACTGTTTTCAGCGGTTTCAGAGGAAGAAAAAGTAAAACTGGAGCATTAATGAATATAAAATTAACTTATGTGCAACTTTTCTGAGCCTTATTGTCTTTTATTTGAGGTGTTCGTAATGAAAAAATGTGTTAAGTACATTTGTCCACTTATTAAATATTTGAAGTGTATAAAACAATAATTTAAGCACATTATTAACTTACATGCTGTTAGAATACTTTATTGTTGGAGAAAATTAACAAAAGGCAATGTACAAGTTCAAAATAATATTAATAAGCCATCAATATTGTCACACTTTCATATACAACTGCAACTACAAATTGCTGTTTATAGGCACTACTATTGCCAGATATCCAGTATTTCTCGAGAAATTCTTGTATCTTGTATCTATTTTCATACAAATCCCAGATCCTCTATTTTATAGCTTCTATCCCCTATTTCTGTTATTAACTATTTGCTTATTATTGCGTCTGTTGATAACATTGACTGACTTTAAAGCCTTCCTTTCTTTTCGTTCGACCAGTTGGAAATATTTCGTGATGGAAGTTGATTTTTTAGCTCAAAGTTTTAATCAATTCATATCAATTGAATATTAATACTGAAGAAGATAGGTCGACACTAGTTATTGGATTCCTTAAGTATACACTAAAACACAGGCTACGAGCCACTGCCCGGCATTGATGAACGACAGGCATAAGGGGAGAGATGGTGGCCCATTGTAATCGCTCCACCTTTTTACCACAGTCCAATACCAACATAAACTCGGATGCATAGTCACCACTATGAAAACGTGCCAAAAATCTTCCTGTTATCTCCTATCATAAGGTGAAAAACACAACTTCAGCTATATTAGCTTGAAATGAAAGTTGAGGTTGTCCAAAATAGTTTGTAGTAACTAAGGGAGAAAAATAAAAATATAAACGCACTATGGGCGCACAAACCCACGTGTTTAGTTTAAAACATTTGGGCACTGAAAAATGATATGATTGCATTGAAATAAAACACAAGCATGTCGTTTTAAATCGCAAACATATGTTCCCTTCGATTACTGAATTTGGTAATTGAGTTCAACACTAGTTTATAGAACTTGAGGAACGAAAGGGTATATCAGTTTTTGTTATATACATTGTTTGTGAAAAAAAATCTCTGAAATTTCACGATTTACATATCGCTAGTTGTAATGCACTATCAGAAAATAATGCTAATATAAACTTTGAAAAATATCGTCACGTTAGTAAATGGTTACATTATTATAAAAGTTTTCTTAAAATCGAAATACGTTTAGCACCGTGCTGTAAAGGTAACAAGTGAAAGTTTAAAAGCTGATATTAAAAATGTTTTTATCTTCGTATCGGTACTGTAAAGAGAAGGGGTCTTCTAAAGGAAATTGTAAATAAGTAATGGTTCATTTCTATATTGCTATCACCAACTCCGAATACTTTAACCAAACCTCAATATGGGGTGGGGCGACGACAACCTATACTACCATTAACAAAACCGAAACTTTTATGCAGTATTATGTTTACAATATGTTTTTTAATAATGTTTAATGCCCATTTTTACTACTGAGGCACCACAGGCGGTGGATACTGATGATACATGAGATGAAATGATATATTGGGAAAGGATTTTTTGAGAAAAGAAGCATTGCAGTACTAAGTTTAGGATACCTCCCCGGCATTTGACATTTATGAGAACTGAGGAAAAACTGGAAAAAAAACAAAAAAAAAACTCAGCCAGGGAAGAAGGTCTTGGCGGGATTCGAATCCCAGACCTCCCGCTCATGAGTCCGTGCCTTAACGACCTCAGCCACCCATGGCGGTTTGTTTACAAGATGACATTTACCATTAGAAAATATTTCCATTGTTTTTAATAATTTGAAATTGTTTATAATCTGTTTCTCATATAAACTTCTCCAAAGGCAGGCACAAATCTTCATAAAATACTTTAACTTCCAATCGACATAAATGGGAGAGCATCATATTAATAACCGTCTATTTAAATGAAAAGAATAAAGTCTTCCTTGGCAATAGTTATAAAATGGGTGTACCTGTTTTTTCTTAATCTCGCTTGCATAGAGTCAGAAAATAACACCCTGCTCACACCATTCATTAAAACTCTTCATCTCGCTCCAAAACCCGCTTCATACGTTTTTCTGGATCTTTCCTTTCATTACTAAACCCTCACTGGCACGTACGCTGGTAGATTAGAAAAAATTTCACAAGGAAAGTGCCCTCCCTAATCACAAATTTTGGTAGAAACGTTTAATTCACTCTACCATTTCATCATTAACTGGAAAAATTTCGCTCTTGGTTAAATGGAAAATGCCGGGCAGGTACCCTAAACTTAATACTGCAATGTTTCTTACCTCAAAAAATCCTTTCCCAATATATAATTTCATTTCATGTATCATCAGTGTTCACCACCTGTGGTGCCTTGGTAGTAAAAACGGGTGATAAACACCATTTAAAAAAAATGAGACCTAAGGTAAACCTGGATGAAACATTAGTCAAAGAGAACGGTCCAACCGCGGACTTCCCGTTTATGAGTTACTGTCTTAGCGACCTCAGTCACTCCTGTTGGCGGTTCATAAGTTAAAACAATATTTCATAAAAGATAATGATCCATAGGTAACTTTTTTTTATCTTTCTTCTTCTTCATTTCAAAGGTTTAGACACTTTGTCTGTTCCGCCTTCAGAGTAAATTTGTCCATCTCTTTAAAGATCGCCACACATTTCTTTTTACGGATGTTTTGTATTTGTTGTTCACTTTAGAAATCTAACATTAGCCATTCTATTAATATACTGTAACCAATATTTCCACACCACCTATTTCGTCAGCAATGGAATTGACGTTTTGATAGTCTTTCGTCATCTTCGTTGGGTATGAGATCTAATTTTGTACAGTATTTACATTTGCTTAGAAAGTGCATTACTGAACTGTATTTTGCATACTGATCCATGTTTCACAACCGTAAATTAAGGCGGAAATTTATAGAATTAATTTCTCATCTCCTTTCTTAATTTATTTTTTAAGTTTCTATATATAGTGCCACACGTATTTGTTTCTAATTTTTTATAAATATTCAAGGTTGATTTTATATATATATATACACACACAAGGATAGGTCCATAAGTTTCCGGACTAACCAGTTTCTAGGTATGATAAAGACAAATATAGTCACTTTTATATTTATATTTATATTTTATATTATAGTCAATCATATTTCACTTTTCAATATAGTTACTCTTTATTGCAACACGCTTCTCACATCTTTGAACTCACATTTCATCCCCTCCCCAGAATAGTCAGAAATCTTGTCTGCAAATTGGACATAAACAATTTGAATCCAATCACAGAATTTTCATTTTTTTCCAGATCTTTTCCAGAGTAACTCGATACACCATTTCGCCGTAAGTTTTTAATAATGTTGGCTAATCCGTAACATTAAGGGCTGTACTACTCAATAAACTGCCGGAATGCTGGCCTGTTGACTTTCCAAAGCGCTATATTTGATTGGACGAGGGCGCGACAAAGATCAGTGTTAAATTCATCTCATTTACTGATGCTGATTTCATGTAGTCTTGCATGTCTTTTCTTGTCAGCTTGATGCTTACCGGTAGAAACATGCTGATAATCTCTTGACATGTACAAAGACTTTCGTCTTTAAAATCGGTCAAATATTTTTTTTTATTTCACAATTGTGACAAGATCAGAATATTGACTGATCGTTTAATACTCAGCGAAGGAATAATCACAATTGTTCACAAACACAGCCATAAACTTCAATTATTTTTGACTTCTCAAAGATTCTGGTACAGGAATAACTGTTAAAAACATTTCCATATTTTTGTCACTGAAAATGAGAAGAATTCTGGCCATTTTTAGGACAGAGGAAAAATATTTGTGAATAATGCATTAAATTCGCTATATAGAATAACATTTTATTTCCCGTACTAATAAAATAAATAGAGTGAAATAAAATTGCTAAACATGTATTGCAAACATAATAAGTGAAATGATTATTTAAAAATAAAACTATTTTTGTGTTAAAGAAACATGTAATTGCAATATATTTTAGCTCTGTTTATTATCTAGTATGACTATATTTGACAAGAAATATTAAGATATAAACTGATGTTAGTAAATAAGTAAAAAATAATGTAAACAAAAAATTTAAAAACCACGTTTTTATTTTCTTAACAAAACAAAAGTTTGATACTTATTAAAAAAAATAGAACATTTAAAACTAAATTATAAGTGAACTAAAAAGTATAAAATAATTCATCCTAACCAAATGCAGATTTATAACCCCATGAAAATTCATAATCTCATAAAATTTTTTAGAAAAATTCTTCCAAACGAAAAACGTGGGGCATATTCAATAGTTTGAGCATTTTGTGTGATTAATTAAAACTATAAATACCCTTAACAGTTATTAATTTTATCTATTGCATGCGTCCCACGTTTTTCGTTTGGAACAAATTTTCTAAAAAAAGTATCAGATTATGAATTTGTTTGGTGCTACAGATCTGCATTTGGCTAGGATGAATAATTTTATTTTTTTAGTTTATTTATAATTAAGAAAATAAAAACGTGGTTTTTAAATTTTGTTGTTTAAATTTTTTTCTACTTTTTAGTCTTGTGTGCACATAATTTTGCAATCAGTATTAGACATCTCGATTAAATAATGACAAATATTGAGCAACTTTTAGATTTAGTTCATTTTGTTTTTTCTTGATCACATCTAAAATAGAAAATCGTTTTATCTACTTCATTGATATATCGAAACAGTTGATTAATTTTTTTTTTTTTTGTAATTAAAAGCAAAATATAGAAACACAAAGTTAATTTTGAAAATGTTTATTTCAGTATTAAGTACATTTGTACCAAATCCTCAATATAGAAGTCAAAATCTTTGATAATATATGTAACCCATTATATTATATTAAATACAATACTGATTCATTACTTATTTACACAGTTGAAATTATTAATACACTATTAATACATATGTTACACATTAACACTAGCGCAATTGAATTTATGTAATAGAAATCAGATTTATTAAAGGTTATTTGTAAGGATTTAATTGTGAGGATTTAATTTTTATGTTTTTATTTGAAAAGTTGCCATGGCGACTGTATTGTGATTAAAATATTTAGCATGTCGTTGCGTGTCATTAGCGAGTCGAGAAGAACGTTTTTCTATCGTCTCAGTTGTCGTGCTTGAGCCATGCGTTTCTTGGAATTTGCACGTTCGATATCGTGCTGTTTATTTGAATAGTTGCCATAGCAACTGTATTGTTATCAAAATATTACAAAACGAATTCTAATCATTTTAGATTTAAAGAAAACGTTGAAATTAAATATAAATCAAGTTGCACTATAATTTATTTATTGTATTGATAAATATAACACAGACATCATAACAACTGTTCTTAGTTTTAAATAAAGATTATTATAAACTTTACATTTTTATTCGTTATTAACGAAACTACAGAAATGTGTTCTTACTATTCAATCTTACAAATTTTAAAACCTTCGTGTTTGATATTCGCTGCTTTACTTTCAAAATTGCGAAATCATATTTTTGAACCGTGGAACCATTGAACCATGATAATTACCGTATTATATTGTATTGTCATGCATATCTGACATATGTGCAAATTTTCAAGTGCCTATCTCATTTAGAAGTGCATGGAAAATTAATTACAAAATTCCACCCGAACAGATAAGAAAGCGAGTTAATAAAAACGTTTGAAAAAGTCTCGAGTTTTATTATAAAAACTGAGGATAGTATTAAATGTCTTATTATAGAGCATATTTTCTTTCAATTTTAGTACATTATGACGATGCTGAAAGATTAGTAACATGTCTTTAATGTGCCTCTGAGTGGAAAATGAACCCACGCGATATTACAATGTGAAGTGGTTTTGCATTTATCTCGTATTTAATTTGTTAGGTTCAGCCAGAAATATTTAAATGGCTTCCGTTTTTTTAATCATCCGAGTATTCATTCATTGCTAACTAACCGCAAACAAGAAATGCATGCATTACTTTTAAAAGTATTAAAAGTACAAAACCTTAAATGTATTCTTTCTTTTTATTATGGTATAATTACTCATTATGCTAAAACATTCATATAAACAGTCGCGTTGTATAAAAGCGTTACATAATGACTGCACACTATCCGTCTAAATTACTTAACGAATATGAATAGCTTTTGCGAGCAACAGGCAGCGAAAGCAAAGTCCCCAGTAATAGCCAACAGGGCGGCCAACCTGGAGGAGTGCAAGGAGTTACTGCAATGACACAATAGTCATACCCTTGCAGTTTATCACGCATTATCAGCTTCACATACAGCAAGAAAATAAATAAAAAACGTTTTCTAGACGTTACAACATGACGTCGTTTGCTTTTACGTAACGCATGTAAATTTTATAAATTTCTGTCTTTATAGCCTACTTTAATAGCGCAGAAGAGAAATTGCAATAAAGTCCGACACGCGGGAGCTGTGTAAACTAAGCGAATTCCTCACCGAGTTGAATAATTAATGGAATGAACGGCATTACTGTGTAATATTAGAAGAGCAAAATTAGAACTCCTGCAACCTTTAAGTATCACATAAGAGAAAGTGCATTTTTAAAAGTATTATTATTAAAGTTATTGTTGTTATTATTATTATTGAGATTAAACCACAAACAATAATGGTATGTTATTAATAAAATGAAATGTATCACCGCTGATAGACAAAGCTATATCTTGTGCATATTTTTAAACATTTTTAAATGCATCCATGTTTATGCTCTGAACCCTTGATATCATCTTTACATTCACTAAAACAGAGTGAAATAACAGAAAGTTTCGAGTTACATTGTGTATTTAAGAAGATGATGTTCATATGTTTCAATAAAACAAAAACATGTTACTATTTAAAAACAATTGCAATATACTAAGCAATTATACACAATAAACAATCGAAAGTTTGATCGATTTTCATTGACTTTGAACTTTAATTTAATTGTTACTGTAAAAACATGTAACGTGAAACGTTTTCTGAAGGTTATTACAGAGCGCCCTACATACAAATATAATTCTCAAATACATATTAGATTACTATTTCACATCTCTTTGTTAAATATAAAAGTCCATCACGCAGGAGCTGTGTAAACCTCACCGGTTGAATAACTTTTAATAAAAATTAATATAAAATCCAAATTAGGCCTTGTTAATTAATGAAATGAAATGCGTTATACGAGTATTACTGTGTGGTATTAGGGGACTAAGTTACATTCTTGCAATCTATAAGTATCACAAATGGGCAACGATATAATAATAATAATATTATAGAGATTGAACCACAATTAATGTTATACTACTAATTAAATTAAATATATGATCACTCATAGACAAAACTATACATTTAAACATTTTTAAATGTAACCTTTTTTACTTAACCACTGATATTTTCACATTGACTTAAATAGAGAAATAACAGGAAGTTTCGAGTTACATTGTGTATTTAAGAACATGGTGTACATATGTTTCAAAAAACAAAAACATGTTACTATTTAAAAACAATGCAATATACTAAGCAAATATACAGAATCAACAAAGAACAATCGAAAGTTTCATAGATTTTCATTGGCTTTGAAATTTAATTTAAATGTTATTGTAGTAAAAACATATAACACAGACGTTTTCTGAAGGTTATTACAAAGCGCTATAAATATAATTATCAAACACATGTTAGATTAATATTTCACATTGCTATCTTCACAACAATACTTTTGTTAAAAATAAAACATATGCATGTTATAAATAAAGTTTATATGCTGATTTAATTTTTCATTTTATTTTAAAATAATATGAAAAAATGAAACGCAAGAGCATCTTTTCAATTTCGGTTTTCAGGCGTACCTTTACTCCATACAGTTCAATTTTCCTAATTTCCAGAAACCATTTACTTAAATGATATATACCAAATTTTGATGAGAAGAAACAAATATTGGTGCCGCTAGAACGATTTTTAAATTTTGTTTAATCACTGCTCCCAACTCCCCAATGAGTTCCCTGATTTTCAGAAACTACTTTTCTTATTCTATTTAAATGGTATATACGGAGTTTCGTTGCGAAAAAACGAATATTAATGCAGCTTGAGCGATTTTTAAACTGTGGGTAACTCTCCTGCTAATAGTACGATTTTGCGGATTTTCAGAAACTTTTTTCTTGTTTTATTCAATAGCATGTATCGAGTTTACTTTAAATGTTTTTAAATTGCGCCCGTTAGGACGATATTTTAATTTGGTTTTAACCTCCAAAGGTTTTTCAAGTATACCCCCCACTTCCAATAATTTGATAATTTTCAAAAACTGTTTTTTTTATTTAAATCGCGCATGCAGAATTTTGTCGTGAAACAACAATTATTTTTACTGCTAGAGCGATTTTTAAATATTGGTTTTTAGGTATCCCATCCTAATGGCCTGATTTGCGAGATTTTCAGAAAATATTTTGCTTATATTATTTAAGAAGAATATGCAGAGCTTAGTTGCGAAAAAATATATATTAATGCCATTAGAGCGATTTTTAAATTTTGGAGTGCAGTCATGCTACCCCCCTCCTAATGCCTCGATTTCTCTGAATTTCAACAACGATTTTTCTTATTCTATTTAAATGGCATATAAAAAGCATAGAGTAGTTTTTTAAAATTTGAGTTTTAGGTAACCTCTCCTCCTATTTCACTGGTTGCACTGATTTCAAAAAGTATTTTTCCTACCTTACTTCAATGGAATATACCGAACATCCTTTATAAACGTTTAAATTGCAGCCGCTAGAGTGAATTTTATATTTTGCTTTAAGTCCCAATTTTTTTTTCAGGTATACGCCCAATCCGAGTGACCGCATTGTTGTAAAGTTTTTTGTCTTTTTCGGTGCTTTACATGTACGATCGATACAGATTTGTATATATTATAAAAATCTTTCCATTGATATAATCACATTCCTTCAGAACCCCCCCCCCCCTAAAAATAGATGCCTTACGGAAATGGCCGCAATAGCTTCATTCCTTCGGAATTTACTAAAACATATGCAAAGTTATAAATGCAATTTATGTGCTGAATAAAATTTTCCTTTTATTTTAAAAGCATATAGAGAAAATTAAACGCAAGAGCACTTTTTAAATTTCAGTTTTCAAGTTTGCATTTACACTTATAGTCTAATTTCCCTAACTTTTATATATATTTAAATGGAATATGCCTAGTTTAGTGGTGAAAAAAATTATTAATGCAACAAGAGCAATTTTTAAATTTTGGATTTCAGGTAACCTCTACTCTCTCTCTCCGATTTCCCTGATTTTTGGAAAATAGTTTGTTTATTTCAATTCAATGATACCGACTTTTCTTAAAACAATTAAATGCGGCCACTAAAAGAGATTTGTTAATTTAACCTTCCCCCCACTATTCCGATTTCATTGATTTTCAGAGACTATTTTTCTTATTTTATTTAAATTGTACAAGCCGAGATTGTGAAGAAAGAAATATTGGGGTTGCTGGAGCGATTATTAAATTTTAGGATTCAGGTTAAACCCCACTCCTAATGACCCAATTTCTCTGATTTTCAGAAATTATATTTTTTATTCTTTATTCAATTTGAATGATATATATAGCGTTTCGTTGCGAAAAAAAAAAAATTAATGCTGCTAGAGCGATTTTTAAATTTTGGGCTTCAGGTAAACTCGCTTTCTAATAATCCGATTTCACTGATTTTCGAAAACCTTTTTTCCTACTTTATTTCAAAGGCACATATCGAATTTTCTTTAAAATATGTAAAACTGCAGTCGCTAAAACGATTTTTAAATTTCGCTTTAACCCCAATCGTTTTTCAGGTATAAGCCCTATTGGCCCAATTGCCCTGATTTACGAAAACTGCTTTTATTATGTTATTTTAAAGAAATTTAGAGAGTTTCGTTTAGATAAAGCAAAAATTGCTCCCGCTAGAGCGATTGTTCAATCTATTTCAAAATGCTTGGTTTAGGGTGGTTAAAGAACTCAATGAATATTTTAATTCATAACCATCGCTATGCCGAGTTCGTTGAGAAGAAACAAAAATTGCGACCGCTAGAGCGTTAACAGACTATCCCTCTCATTTTATAATTTTTTTGTCTTTTGTCTTCTTCGGTGCCTTGCATGATCGATGCAGATTGGGAGAGATTATTGAGTACCCTTTCCATGAGAACAAACGCAATAGCTTACATTCCTTTGGAATTTGCTAAACAAAATTAATTAGTTAGAAAATAGGTCTATCTTTCACCAATACGGCTGCAATTGCTTCATTTTTTCGGAATTCTCTAAAATAAATGTCAGCAAGGACATTTTCATTAGCGATGGTAACAAACAGGACTAAAAGTGTACATTAATTATTCGTATATTTTTTCCAAATTATTACTCCTGACGATAAACTGCTTCAACATTTCTCAATTCCTTTCTTTGTTATGAAAAATGTTAATTATGAACAAATGAGCTGATTTCCAGACAATTAATGCAAACTGCAGGTTTAACTAGTTAAAATATAACGAAAGGAAAATATGCGTCACGATTACTTATATCCAAATTTATATAATTAATAATAGAAATAATTTACATGCATATAATGTTACGAATCTAGACCCGCCTTCGACGCTTCCTAAAGGCATTAGCTCCCACTCTTAAAAAATTTAGGACTCTACACTCCGATTTATTAAGGATAGAGCCTCCCCCCCTTTCTCGCTATCCTCATCTCCCATTACACTGGGCAACAATGAAAATGTTTCGGGCTTAAAAATAGTGAATTTACATGTATTTCCATCTGCTGAATTCAAAAATCACCATAAAAATGATAGATTAACTCTTGTTTTGAAGATAAAGTGACATTTCATTTTTTACAATGAAGATTTTAAATTTGGGGGAATTTTTTGGGGAGTTGGCACACCTGTATAAAAAACAAAACACAAATGCTCTTCAGCTGTTTGTAAGTCATAAACATAGATACTGTTGCTGTGACTGTGAATTACATGTAGTTTCTAGTAAAATAAATGAATGATTTCTGGTTCGCGAGTGGTTTTTAGTGTAAAATTTGTAAAAATGCCACGAAAATGTGTAAATATGGTGAATAACTTTTATTATATTTGTGGTGAAATAACATTTTCCTCGCAGAAACGCAATCTGACGCCTCTTGTAAAGACTGCCAAGCCTCTTGTGGACCCAAAAGACGTTCTTCTTCCACCCCTGCATATCAAGCTTTTGTCAAAGCTATGAACCGAGAAGGACGGGCCTTTAAGTACATCAGAGAGAAATTTTCGAAATTAAGTGATGCAAAAGTTAAGGAAGGCATTTTTGTCGGACCACAAATAAGAGAACTTGTAAAGGATCCTGCATTTGACCAAGTTTTGGAGGGGAAAGAAAAGGAAGCTTGGGAAGCCTTCAAGGGTGTTGTTCATGGATTTTTAGGCAACAAAAGAGATGACAACTACAAGCATTTCGTGACAGTGCTCCTGCAAAAATACCGCAACCTTGGATGCAACATGTCCCTTAAGATCCATTTTCTCCACTCCCACCTAGACTTTTTCTCTCCTAGTTGTGGAGCTGTTAGTGATGAACATGGGGAGAGATTCCATCAGGACATTTCTGTTATGGAACAAAGATATCAGGGCCGTTGGAATGAAGTAATGCTTGCGGATTACTGTTGGTCTTTGTATAGGGATTCTGCGGAACTCCATCACAAGAGGCAAGCTAAAAGACGACGAAGTCAATAGGCCACCACATGATTCTCTTCAGACACGACTATCTGCAAAGTATTTTTCCTGCAATTTAGAACTCTTAGCATGTAATTACCAGTTAAAAAAATCAAATGCACTTTCATTGTTGTTAGCATGTATGTAATTAAAATGTATCCTTTTCTCTCAATCCGTTAATATGTAATACTTCCACCTTGTGTATATCATTGAAACTTGAGCTAATAAAATTTTTTCATTGTCATATTTGTTTTTCTCAACCCAAAATTAGTAGGAATTGCCTCATGAAGTGCTCGAAACATTCAAAAATTATTTTTTTGTTGCCCAGTGTTATCAGTCATAAGTTTTCTTCTCAACTGAGTTTAGTCGGCTCCATAATTAGATCCTAATAATGAAACAGTTTATTAGACTCCGGCTATGTGCCCCAAGTTGGGCACCAATTATGAAGCGATTTGTTGTAAACGTCGAATTGCCTCACGTTGTGATGCTAGTGTTGAAATGGTTTTATAGATTAACTATTGGTCTCTTCGGTGTTATTGCCAACGCTTCAATAACAACAATATCTCAGGGTGAATTCTGCTATTGCAGTGATTAATACTCAACAGGACTGGGAGAGGATTTCAATAGTGTAAATGAGCGTACAGTCGAAAATCTTTCGCGTTCTCTGGTGTTTTGCGTACGATAGACCTAGCTACGCCGATACAAACTTAGTTGCTGCGTGTGAAACTTACAGAAACAATCGAAACAAACGCAATATTTAAAAGTTCAAACATGCATTTTCCATTAGTTGCATCAAGTTCACCTGTAACGCGTGCCATTCCTTATTTTTTGTATGAAAATTTAAAACTTTTGTTAGCATTGGCTAGTATAAAGGCTAACAGTACAACGCCTGTCGAGGACAAAGCTCCAAATGGATTTAAAAGTCCTTCAGTTTATTAACCCTCCAACGGAAATTCTTTTAAAACGCAGTATAGCACTTTTTTCTTTTTCTTTGTATTAGGTATATGGGCCTCTTGCTTTTCCAGGCTACTGCAACGGAAAAACACCAAGTTGCTCTCTCTTTTGTGCCATTTTTACATTGTAGTTAAAGCTTATGACATACATATATACATAATATTTATATTACTAATTACAATGCCAAAATATGATTGACTTTACATTAGACATTATAATTATATTTTAGTGAGAGTAAAATGGAGCAATTGTTACACAATTTATCTATAAAACAATTAATATTCAAAATTGATTTTTTCTGTACATTCTAGTAGATCTTGACATCAAGGTTATGTATTAGGGCATGGCTACAATAATATTCTTGATTATTTTTTCCTCAAAGTTTAATTTACTCTATTAGAATATCTTCATATTTGCAAATGCTCTTTAACTCAACATATTAATGTGTTATTATAACTTCTTTATGTATAGTGTTAATTGTCCCAATTTTACACCACTTTCTTCTCTCCATCTTTTCGTTTCTTTACATTTTATTCTACTGCTATTTCTTTACTTAATAAAAATATAGATATATAATCGTCTTTTCTAAATCCCTTAAGTTTCAGAACCCCTGTTCTAATTCATTCACAATCCTTTCGACTAGATTTATCACAAAAATGTTCATACTTTCCCCTATCTCATTCTTTTTAGATCAGCTCAGTAAAATTTGTGCTTAAATTTTTTACATATATCAATCTTCAACCCTATCACTTAAACTTTCCAAAGTCCTTTACATTAAACTCTCTTAAACTCCACACATTTCGAAACTTTGTAAATTTTTGTGATTTCCTTCTCCAGTTTACATTTTCTTACATGATAAAGCATTCTTCCATTAACTCTCCATAAATTAAACTCCTTGTTCTGAACTAGAGTTTCTAATCTTTTCGACTAAGTTATCTTTATTTTCTAATCATCAAAATTCTGTAAATTCTAATGAACACTTGCTGTCTTTAATTATTATGCAAATACATGTGGATATAAAAATATTATGTCTCTAAGCAAATAGACACGTGTTAATATTATAATGAAAGAATCTTTATTTGCTATCGTTCATCATTAAGATCTCAGTAATATATGTTCCTACAGTGAGGTTATTTGCGTTTTGGGCCGTCTGAGTACCGCAACTTATTGGGTAAGTGCTACTGGAAAAAGGTAAATAAAGTCGTCGGGGATAAAATATTTTATTTTAGTGTTAAACTTTTAGTATTAAACTGTATTTAAAATTTACAATAATAAGTACTAACCTGTGTTATAACATATTCATCTTTGAGATTATATATTGCCGGCATATACTTAGGGAATTCCTAATTTTTCTGCCTTAAGTACACAGTGGCTCGGAATACATCTCTTGTCATTAAGAGATCATGCCTAAGCAGGAACGGCTCGCGCTTAAGGGCACAAGGGCACCTGCCCTCCCTTTAATTTTAAACCATAAATACTTTTAAATAATTTAGAACTCATAGACGCAAACCCTAAATGTTTCAGCACCTGCACTGCAGTATACAACAGAGGCCCGCGGTTTAAACGATTTCCGCGAATGCAGACAACTTGGTATGTGTATGTGTCAAGAGAACGGGCTAGGGCACATTCACCTTGTGCCCAGGGTTAGCAGGACAGCATACTTTGGTTTAAAAGGAGTTTTTGTGAAGCTGGTGGGCAAGGGGATGAGAGGGATGCCAGTTATGCCTCACGAAGGGCACACAGAATCTCTGCACTTTCCATGCACATGCGCACTGTGCCTGTTCCCCTTATTGCAGTAACTGTAAGAGGAACTTCCCTGAGGTTAACGTTATTACTTCCCATCGGCTGTTTTCTCTTTCGCCCCAATGGCTTATGAGAAATCTAAACTACAAGAAACACTTCCACTATAAGGGCAACTCAACTAACATTACGTTTTAAAAAGAACCAGCATTATCATAAATAAGAGTAAACTTGGATAGTTAGTGAGAGGGGGTTTATGAGATTAAATCGACAATTTTAGCACTTCTGCCTAACACCAATTTTTTGAACATCTTAATATTATGTCAAGCACAAAGAAGTGACGTCACGGACATTTGTTTAAATATATTCTTGCATCCTAAGTATTTATATTTTTGCTCACATTAATCCTTGTTTCTGAACGAGTAGATAGCGAAACTATTAACAAAGATGTGAAATGAATGAGAAATTTCAATGGAGGTGAATTATTTATTTTAGTAAATGTGTAGTGAATATTTTACGTCATATTAGAATTTAATACTGAAATATAAAATTACTTTTAACTATATTTTCGAGAAAAGTGAAAGTGTTGATTTTTTAATGTATTTTTCATCAAGTAGGCGTACAGTTTCTCTACTTGGAACGCCGCTAGGATGTTTTTTTTAAGAATCGCTTTACACTTTCACAATATTTCGCATATAAAATCCCATTCTTCAAGACTAAACTATGAAGTAGCTCAACTAATGAAGATAATTAATGTACAATTCACACAATGAAAGCACGAGTGTACATTGCCTCGTTCAAACTAACTACAAGCTGCTATCTACGCATGCATTAATGACCCTGACGACTGGCTTATCCCGGTTACTGTATAAATCACATAGACAAATTACAATGTAACAAAATCAAATTTTATAAGATGTAAAGATAGGTATTGGGAAAATAATCTCTGTGAATTTACAATAGTACACAGGGCACATGCTAGACATTTTCCCCTAATAATCGCTCTATTTAGTCTTCAATTAAATAAAGATATTCAAAGTGTATAACCCCACAGTATATTCAAAACATGTTCAACTAGTTTAATGTTTATAGATATGCTATAAATATTTCTTTCCGTTTCTTTATAGCACAGATAAAACATTTCACTATAAAAGTTTTCCTTTACTTACATTATTCACTTATACTCTTACTTTGGGCTGTAGGTACTGGAGTTGCTCTTACGGAAAGTAGGCGTTGCAGATGGTGTTGTGGAGGACTAGCTGTACAATATTTATATTTCCCGTTGTGTCTCTTAGTTTCTCTAAACTCGCGCATGAGGCAGGGTTCACGATAAAATTAACAACGCTTGTCTTCCTCCCCGGGGAAGAAGAATTTAAACACTTGTGGAGAAAACATGACACAACTTAATTCCGTGGACTCACTCACTCACGGTGTAATCTAAAACCAGACATCTCCACAGCCTCCTCAAGATAACGCTCCTGTCCAGCAACAAAAAAACAGCTGTTCTTTTTCACGGCTAGTTTTGTTTCTTTTAACATTCCTCTTGTCTGTGATTTCATTTCTGCCGAATCAACATCATGTCAGACATTAACTACTGCTTGCTTGTAATAAGGAACGTTCGCAATAAGAAAGACTCCTATTACGGCATTAATTTTTATAGCTCACTCTCTTTCTATGCACTTTTTTTACCGAAGAAAAGGAACTAAGCACTTTTGCCATGCAAAGTATGTTAACTGCCTACAGTTTCTAAGTTACGATTTCAAACATAAGTGGGAAAGAGCAAGTACATTCTAGTTGCCATGGTTACAGCTGTATTGAATAAAGAAGACAAGAGAACAATAAAATATATACTTTATACTTTCTTTAGATATGCATAAGGCTAAACGTGAAGCGATTTGGTGTGTGGCAGCCCCAAGCTGGATGCCAATTTTGGAGCAATTTAGTATCTGATTCACCATATTTTATATTGGCGTATCGTTAACTCATTATTGATCGTTTTGGTGTTGTTGCTCAACAGGACCGGGAGAGGACATCAACTATGTAAATAATCACGCGATGGACATATCTGAATATGTGTAGTAATTTATTATGCACAAGATCTTTCGCGTCCTCTGGTGTTCTGTGTACGATATGACTTAGCTCCACACAATACAAATTTAGCTGCCGCAGTTTCCAAGGAGATGAACTGAACCTGCTTATCCGACCATCTGAACTGCTTCTATGAACTGCACTTATCTGGTATGCCAAAATGAGTTGCTGAACAACGTGAGTTTGAAAACTATGTCTCTCTGCTTAACTAATGAACTGATCTGTCCAACTACTGATCTCAAAACCCACCGCCACGGATGGCCTAGGTCGTTAAGGCGCGGACTCGAGAGCGGAAGGTCTGGGGTTCGAATCCCACCAGGACCGTCCTCCCTGACTGTTTTTTTTTTTTTTTTTCCAGGTTTTCCTCAGTCCCCATAAATGGCAAATACCGCGGAGGAACCCTAAATTTAGGCCTGGAACATTTCGTTTCTTACAAAAATCCTTTACCAATATATCATTTCATTTCATATATAGTCAATGTCCACCGCATGTGGTGCCTCCGTAGTAAAAACGGGCGTTAAACGCCATTAGATTGCGTCTAATCACGTGAAGAACTTAAAATTGAGTTTCTGAAGCCCCAGCTTGCTTCACCAAGCCCGTGGGGGTAATACAAACACGCGCAGGTTCCGCGCCTTGCTTTTTAAATTAAAAATATACTTCTACTATTGGCTGGTTCAAATTCAACTTCCAACGCACGTCACCCGCTACTATTTGAAAGTTTAAACCATTTATTCACATTGGTTGGTTTAAAGTTAACTGTACAAATAGCTGACAAGTTCAATCCCCTTAACGCATTTAAAAGACGTTAGCTTTATTAATGCTCGCCAACGGAAGGTCTTTTAAGAGGTGGTATAACACTAGTCCCTTTGGGCTTATTCTTCCTTTGAATAGCGGTTTATGGTCTCCTTGTCGTTCACATTTGAAGTTAAACCTTATAATAGACGCACGCACGCACGCACATATTACTAATCAAAATACAATGATTAGGTTTGCAACATACATGCTATGTTATATTCATATTTTAGTGGGGGTAGGCCATAAGGAACGTTTCAAATGCTGAACAGTTTGTATTTATAAGTTTACTACAGTGACATTCTTCGAAGTATTAAACACAGAATATTAATTTTAGTTAACAGTTTCAGAACATAGTAACAACAAACTCTTGTACAAAAGAACCTTAAGTCCATTTTTTGATAAATAAATAATAATCCCAATTGACACTTAATATGTGTGTATTCATCCAGTGTTGGAAACAACAGGTAGATTCTATCGTTAGAGGCCCTAAGCTTTGTCTATACAAATTTTTATTATCTAGTTAATGGCTTGCACCTCCAAAGATGCACTATAGGAGCTATGCTGAAAGTGATCTCCTCAAATATCCAAACCGCTTGCACAGAAAATTATATAGAGGTTGTTTGGGGCAGAGGAGGATATTTCTGTACCTCAGCCTTGCTCACAGCTGGCCGTTTCGCCTACACCTCCAATGGGAGCACTCCAGGAGGAATGGATGAGGTGTGGTAGACACCGGGCGGACTGGATCCATAAGCGGTGAAGCGCTGATGTAGACGAGGTTACTATCATTTTAAATATAGGACATCCCGAGGCCGATGGAACCTCCCCAAGAAAACAGTCCCTTAAAAATAAGTTTCTCCAAATTCTGGAATACTTTCCCCAAAGAGGTAACGTCAACAGCTTCAATATCTCGTGTATAGATTCGCGGTGCAGCGCTAATTTTTGTATACTTTTCTCTTCACTGGACTCCAAAGGTAGAAATCGTAAAGCATTAGATTGGGAGGTAGTGGCCAAAGATTCTTGAGATAATATTGTCTCCATAAATGTCTCTGTTTTTCTCAAACTGGCATAATGTGACGTTGTTATCCATTACAGTCATTGATTTCATTATTGAATTTTCAGGTAGACTTTAATGGTAACTATGTTAAAAAACTTTTTACTTTGTCTCCGAGACACGCCACAACATATTCTGGTGTTCTACAAATACAACGATTCATTATGGCAGTAAGGTGATTTTCTGTTGCCAATATCCGCTTGTTTTGAAAGCTTACATATCCAAACCAAGTGACGTCAAAAAGTCAAGCATACTGAGTAAAAAAATCTCTATAACTTAAACAAAAAACTGAAGCGGTTTTTGTCAATGGCGAGTCGATTTAGTTGTTGATCGCTATATTTTGTTGCGCCGTATCAATAATTGACTATTGATCACTTTGGTGTTGTCGCCCACCCTTCATGACAACAATACATCATACAACATCACGCGATGAGCACGATAATTTTATTATTCGCAAGACTTTTTTGCGTCCTCTGGTGTTTTGCGTACGGTAAAACTTAACTACTTAACTTCCGGGACTCCCAAGGAGAAGAATTGAGAACTGCGTCTGAAATAAAACCTGTAGTGCCCGCTTATTGTGCTGTCTGGCTACATGCAGAAGTTAAGAATCGAGTATCATCCGCGTAAAGAACTTAAAAGTGCCAGAGCAAGCCTCATGCTCTATCGATTGAGTATCTAGTAGTCCGACTTTTGATGTATGCACTGAACTGCTGATATAAATTTCTGCTCAGCGGAGCATACGCCTCCTTAAATATTCGAATCAAATCAACTAAACATTGGCTTTCACCAACCCAAATGGGGTCACACAAGCAACCGCAAGTCTGGCGCCTTGCTTTAAAAATTCCAATTAGACATCTACTATTGACTGGTTCAAATTTGCATGCCACCCGCTATTATTTTAAAGTTTAAAACACTTATTTACATTGGTTGGTTTAAAGTTAAATGTACAAACAGCGGCGATTTCATTGCCCTAACGTATTCGAAAGCCTGGACTTTTTTAACAACCTTCGCCAAAGGAAGGTCTTTAAGAAGTGGTATATACTTGTCTCTTTCATTTGTGTAGCGGTTTATTGCCTCCTTGGCTTTGCCCTGTTTCTAGCTGGGCTATCGTAGACAGTTACACCAGAGAAATTTCTCTTTTGACGACATAAAATGAATGTTAAAATTATACTTTATGATACGCATGTCATATAATATCTACATTACTAATTAAAATGCACAAAATATGATAATTAGGCTTACAAGTGTGTGTATATATATAATGTTTATATTTCAATTGTTAAATGCATGCCACAAGGTAAGAGCTCAGTTTTATTTGTTGTTATTTTAGTCCCCCTCTTTGAGTCGGTCCTGGTGGTGTAATGGTAACCATACTTGCCTTCTAAACCCAAGTTTACGGGTTCAAACCCGGCCAGGGTCGATGGATTTCTTCGGGCGTAAAAATCCTAAGTATGGCATCCTTCGGAAGGGAAGTAAAGCCGAGGTCCCATGTCGTACATTTATGGCACGATAAAGAACCTCGAGCCTGAAAAAGAGGCCTCTGAGCAAAATTTGTCGGCCGTTTCACGCTCTCATTTGAATGTGACGCTGATGATCTGAGAGGTTAAAGAGCGTCCGTAAATTAACCAAATGGGGTGGGGGAAGCATTGAACTAGAGAGGGTCACAGAATATATTGTACTTGCTTTGAATGTGAGACATAGTATTACGGGCTGTTATCTTTTGGGGTGTTCAGCTCGAAACATGCATTAGGCATTTGCAGTGGCTATTTCATGAATATGATTTGTTGACGCACTACTGTGTAATTCATCTCTTACAAAAACGGTGCCCTGCAAAGAGAAATCTGACACAGAACAGTGGTGAGAAGTTTGTCATACAGTTTCTCCAATATCAACAAATCACATCTACAGTAAAAGAGCTTGTGGTGAAAGCCTTCAATCAACTTATTGAATTGAATAATGTCCTCTGATTTTGCAACCGGTCTTGATGAAATGCATGAAGATTAGTGGAAAGAACTACCTACCTCACACAAAGAAACAGAATTTACAACAACAGGTGTTTCCCTTAAGTTCTTCATTGCAACTTCATTGTTATCTCTGTCCATGCTGCTGTGACCCGACTGGTCACACTGAGAACACTTCTAATACCATCTACTCATTATTTTAGATCAATATTCTGTATAAATAAATATGTGTATTCTATCATTATCAATAAACGCCCCTCTAAAGAAATGCGATTAGCATTTTGGGAAAGAAGTAGTACAATGCAATTAAAAAAAAACTACAAATACAAACAAAATAGTGCAGTGAGATAAAGAAGACCCCAGATAACTTTACTTTAGTGCAGTGAGATAAACTTAATACTTTGGCACTACAATTCACATGAAAAGTTAACTGTATTAAAAACAAAATGCTCAAAATGAAAACAGCGCTAACTTGTTTTATCTAATGCAAGATGATAATAGTTATTTTCGTACTTCATATAACTCTCTCGTGCCTCCAGTGAACACTGGAGGTCTTTATAAACTTTATCACAAATTGAACTTTACAATCATACAAAGGTTTTCTATTTATTTCTCTACTTATTATTTTTAAGAATTTTATGTATTTTTTCAACAGTATATGTCTGTCACATTTTCTAAAACAATCTTACATTCAGTTAAGCAAGTCCTCTCGTTTTCAGGAACTGGTATGGATCTTAGTGCACCGAAACACTAATCCTAAAATATACAGTATTGGGATTCATGGGTCATCCACAGTATGTCATGGTTATATTTGCACTTTTTGAAACCGACCAGTTATGATGAACACAAATAATACGGGCCGCAGACCACAGCATCACATTTTATCTCTTTTTCTAATGTAGCAGCAAAATAAGAGAGCGAGGCGATTAGAATGGGCCTATGTTGGCCACCAAGTATTGAGCTGATTAGGTTCTTGGGATGTTATGGTTGTTGTTGGCTCCATCTTGGCGAGTCAAAT
Source organism: Metallyticus violacea (assembly GCA_030762175.1). Classification (NCBI taxonomy): domain Eukaryota; kingdom Metazoa; phylum Arthropoda; class Insecta; order Mantodea; family Metallyticidae; genus Metallyticus; species Metallyticus violacea. The sequence goes on along the minus strand of CM060845.1, from coordinate 105,505,997 downwards.
TATGAAGCGGTTTGGCATGGCAGAAACGTTGGGAACCAAATTTTGAAATTGTTTGATACGACTGCGGCTATGTGCACCAGTTTGGGCACCAATCTTGAAACATTCTGTTGTTGATGTTGAGTGGCCTCACGTTGTGATGCCAATCTTGAAGGGGTTTGGTACATTGATTATTGATGCGATGTTGTTGGCCACGCTTAAATGACAACATCCAAGGACTATTACGTTATTTTGTTGATTGGGGCTCTACAGGACTGGGAGGAGAACTCAATGGTGTAAATGAACACGCAATGCGACATTATATTTTTGGTATTTTATTATGTTGTCCAACATCTTTCGCGTGCTCTGGTGTTTTGCTTGCGATAGACATGTCAATGAAGAGTAAGTTCTTCAAGCGGACGGCACTCGATCAATCAGTCAACCAAGGAGATCATGGCCACAATATTTTGGGGCTTCAAGGAGAGGAACACCATAGTAAATGGGGAGTACCTACTGCACAGACTACGTGCTTCTATCAAAGAGAAAAGGCGAGGAAAGCTGAGTGTTGGTGTGCGCCTTCCTCACGACAACGCGCCTGTGCACACAGCTCTTGTTGCAAAGGAAGCTGTGAATAAATGTGGCTTCAAGGACCGACCATCCACCCCACAACCCAGATCTAGCTCCCAGAGACTATACTCAAGAAGGGCCTTCAAGAAAGTAAATTTAAGTGTGACGAAGAAGCGATGGATGCTGTTTATGCCCATTTAGCAGACAAGACTTCTGATTATTTTGGTGGAGGAGATTGAAATGTTAATTCAAAGACGTGAGAAGTGTATTGCAATAAAGGATAACTGAATTGAAAAGTGAAATAAAGTTTGTGTCTTTATCATATCTATAAAATGGTTAGGCCGGAAACTTATGGACCTACCATCGTACGTCGTTGTCTATAATGCCTAACTTCACATATTAGATGGTATTCTCAGGAAATGCTAGGTACTCCGGGCTTCTAGAGATAAGTCTATCAAGTCCAAAAAAAGAAGAAAAGTGTATTGGTAAAGTAAACCAGAGCTCTCAACAACCTGTGTAGCTCCTAGTATTCCAGCTCGTTTCCTTCTCCTGCATCCTTTGTCAAAATTGCAGCTGGGCACAAACACGAGTCAAGCGGGAGATCTAACAGTATTCATTATTACAATTGCTGTAAGGTATTTTTGTGGAACAATTACAAAGATGCTGAGTTAAGAAGGCGTTAGGTGCGCTTGCTACACTTTGCTGCGTCTTTCTACATTACACTTTTATACACAACACAACAACAACATGTTTTATACACAACTACCTTGCTTTGTTTCGCATTGCACTTTATTATTTTAACACAGATGAGTAATACACAAGTTGCTATATATGTTCCATATATATGAAGAATCTTAAATATTTGTGACTAGAATTTTCTTCTTTTGAAGGACGGCAATGAAAAAAATCAATAACTAGATTGCATTTATTTTAAAAAAATATCTTAGAACCCATGTTGTTATTGTTGACTTGGTTTATTTACGGACGCTCTTTAACATCTCAGGTCATCAGCGTACCATTCAAATCAGGGCGTAAAACGGCCGATAAATTTTGCTCAGGGGCCTCTTCTTTCAGGCTTGAGGTTCTTTTACATGTCGTAAATCAACGACATGGGACCCACGACTTTACTTCCTGTCTGAAGGAAGCCACACTTGGACGCCCAAAAAGTTCATCTATCCTGGCAGGGATTGAACCCGCGATCTTAGTGTAGGAGGCAAGTATGGTTATCACTACACCACCAGGAGCGACATAGGACATTTTGTATCAGATTTTTTCCATACGAAGAGTATTTACATTTGGACATTATGTGCTGTTATTGTGGAAGAAAATAAGAGGAAATGGCAAAACGCAAGTGGTGGACAAGACGCTTTTATTTTCTTCTATTTGTACTGAGCTTTTAAGTTATGTATCTCCCCCCCCCCAACTTAATCAACCTCAATCTTTGCGTGGGTGCTTATCTCTGAAATTCTTATTTTAAGGATCCCAAATACATTTTCTTACTTTCATTCCTTCTATTAAAAATAATGCTTTTGTGATTGACCATTCCATTTTGATGCTTATGAAAGAGAAAGAATGATGTTATTTGAGGCAGTGTGCACATGATCAGGTTGCAGAGTAGGAAATGTTTTCGCTCGTCTAGCGGTACACGGAAGCTTGTCCTATGCAGGTATAGAACTCATTTATTTGTATAAAACATGAAGGAACTCGTTCCATACCAAACACAAGTTTTATACAAAAAGTGAACCCACCTTTAGAGAAACACACGTCCTAAATTTACACATGTAAATGTTATGTATAAAGGAAATAAACTTCAGAGTTAATAACTGAAATCGGAATTTAATTTGAAACGAGGAGAGCAGGGTGTTAATCTGTAGGTATCCATTACAAGGGAATTTGGGTGCCCTCAACGGAAATTCCTAATTGGGTTTGCCTGCTCGGCATTTTATCCTCAATTAGGTAAAGATGTCGGACAGAGCCAGCTGTTGGGAACAACAATACACAGTGTTTGCCCACCCCATTGTGTTGAAACGCCCTTAAGACAGATCCCATGACAAACCCAAGTAGCGATAGAGATCATGTCTGGTCCGTAGAGTGAGGAGAAAGATTTCTGGCGGGCGAGTAAAGACCTTTCCCGCATCTGCACGCAACAAGGGCACAATCTCAAACACAGCAACTCCGAACCTCTGTAGTGGTGCTGAACGTGCACGGACTTACAAACTGTGTGTTGCATATTCTCTGCTTCTATAACCAATGCGACAACGACCTTCATTTCAGAAGGAGGAGTTTATTAAAAAGTATTAGGTTTCTGTTACTGCTATTATTTTTTTAAGTTACACAATGTTAGATTAGGTATTTATGATACAAATGTTGAATTATTTTGTGAATAGGGTGTTTATGAAATTAGTTAAATATATGTGTATCATATATTTATTAAACAGCTCTTAATAGTTGCAAAATAAGTTGGTATTTATACATTTAACTTATTTCAGTTATACCAAACGCTTCTTCAAAGAAATAAATAATTCATGTGAACATCACTAGAAGAAACATAGAAAAAATTTACATAAATCTATGACTATGTTATCAGTACCGCATTTTTCTTAGTTAGTGGTTTTTAAATGCACTTTGTAGAAAATTAACAAATAGCGTATTCTATAATTACAATTTTATTTACACATTGTACCAAACTTTTGTTTAAAAATACAGTTTTCCCACGCTGAAAGAAGCTATGGTAGGGGGTTGAGCATGCACTATTGATTTTCTTCCAGCCTGACATGGTTCCAAGATTGCCAACAAGATTACTTATGTAAACAAATCTTATAAATATATTTAATAATTACTAGGTAATATCACTATGACCTAATTTTGAAACCGCAATGAGAAATGTAAGTTTTTTTAAACATGTGTCATTAAGAATCATGTTAGTCTGATAAAGGTATTTCAGAGTCTATATAAAAGTACAAGAATTAATATTGACCATGGCGTTAGAAATGAAAACAAAACAGAATAAATAAACCGAGGCGTCAAACAGGGATGTCCTTTAAAGCTAGCTCTTATTTAATATATAAGAGGGTGCCAAAATGTATACACGCTTTCACAATTAATATATTTCAAATGTTGGCCCGAAAAACAACAGTAATATGTAGTATGATATTCTGTAAACAGACGTGACTCACATTACATTTTGATAGCGCTGCTGCAACAAAATAGAGTCAAGATTATTGTTTGAATAGTGGAAAGTAATTTTGAAGTGATACTGGAAAACCGAGAATATCGTTGAAGTTCAAAGGCAATGGAGACGTGTGTACAAAACAGAACCGTCAACGCGAGTAACAATTGCACGCATTCGAGGCAAATTTGAGACTCATGGTACCGCATGCAACAGGATGGTGCACCACCACAGTACCAACGAGTTGTACGTGCGTACCTTGATGACAATCTTCCAAGGCACTGGATAGGACGAAGAAGTTTGATTGAGTTTCTACTGCTAATTCCATTGGACTTCTACCTATGGGGAACTCTTAGGAGTGTTGTATACCGTAGAAAACCAGCTACACTGACAGCACTTCGGGAAGAAATTAAAATGGATGGGCTGCATTTTCTGAGGAAACTTTCGCAAATGTTGCTCAATCAGTAGTTCAACGTACTCAAAAGTGTATCGACGCCGATAGTGGGGGTTTTCAGCAACTGTTGTAACTGTAAAAGTCTAAGATGATTAGTGCTCATTATTTTCTGTTTGTGTGAATTCAGTTTTGTTATGTTAACACAGTTTTTTCTTTGCTTGAAGTGTGTATACATTATTTGGCACCCTCTATATATCTATAAACGAAGCACTTGAAGAGTGGAAAAACTATTCTGCTGGGAGTATTCAAATTAATAGATATAAGTGGAAAACAATTTTATTTGATGACGATCAAGTTAATGAAGATATACAAATTAAAGATTTTAACAACCAACACAAAATCAAAGACTTTTAAAAGGAATCAATCTTGTAAGATGTAAGATAGTTATTAATGAAGAAATAATATAACGAAGAAATAATAGAACAAGTCTCTAGTATTAACTATTTAGATTTTACTGTATCATACAATAAAAATGAAATAAAGACAAATGAATGAAACAACAAGGAGAACGTTTAAGATCAAGACATCAAAAGCAACACAAATGAAATTCTATAAAATAATGACAGTGCCAATGATAACATAAGGAAGTGAAAACTGGACAATGAATAGGACAGATAGGAAAAGAACAGAAACAGCAGAGATGAGATTTTTAAGAGCAGTAGCTGGATTTACTCTTCTAGATAAACAAAGAAGTGAACAGTTAATTATATATAGTCTTAAGTTAAAAAATTAACGAAAATAAATTGATACCAACATATATTAAGAATGAAAGAGGGATGGATAACAAATACTTTACTAAATTATAAACATAGAGGATATCGTCAAGTAGGAAGATTGACAAGAAGATGGAGAGATACTCGCATGTTTAACTGCGGACGGAACTAGTTGACATGCCTATACTTTGTACAAGTAGAAGAAAATCATATAGTAACTGAATTACAAAATTTAGTTTCAAGTTTGAATGAATTGTTTAAAAGAACCACTTTTAGAATGAGCTGTCTAAAATAGCAATTTTGGGTATAAAATTCAAACAGAAGCTTTTGTTTCCAAAATATCTGGCTTAAATTTGATTTATTGCGTAAATACTAGCGAAATTATTTATTTTGCTATAAGGTAGATTTCATTTTTCAGGATAAGTTAATTTATTATCAATTCTATTTCGCAGTACAGCCAAGATTTAATGAAAGTATAACTTTTTGCATTAATTGACCCTCCTTTTTTTTTAATAATAACAGGCTCACTTCTCTTTCATTGGTCATTGGAGCAGTTCAGTGATACTTAAATGTCATATCAATCTGTCATTCTCACAGATTGTTCAAGTTTTCAAATAACTTCTTATAGAAAACTTAAGTCAAATGCTATAAATATTTCACCATCGACATGAGTCAGTCCTTGATTCTTCTTAGCTAAAATTATAGTATATTACATTGGGTTTGTTAACGAAGCTCTTAAATTGGATATAAAATATTCTTTAGTTTGGAATCGTGTTTTACAATTAATCATTTTGTAGTTACAGCCTTTTAACGTGGGCTTTTCTCTTATTCGTTTCTCTTTTTGCTATCAGAATGCATATAGATTTGAATAGAAATTAAGACATGCAAAAGTCATCTATAATATCCACATTCTAAATAAAGCTAAAGACTACAAAGTGAGATACAGGAAATCCTTACGCGGAGGTAACGGTTCCTAATACAGATATCGCTCCGAGATAAAGGACCTAATATAATATCAACGTTTAAATCATATATACAATGATTTATACCTAAAACACACTAATAATGTGTATAATTAAATGGGTTTACTCCTATATAAAGAGCACTACTAACTGAAAATCTTACTTATTGAGGTATAACTATGGCAACAGCACCAATAACACTTTGTTATCTCCAGCAACTTTACGGAATTATATCTTAACTAAAAATATATACTTATTAAATTTATTGATTTATCATCTAATTCAAACAGGTTTGAATGCTTTAATGCTTATTTTGTTTTAATTTATTGCATCCTTTCGAAAACATGTATGGATTAAAGGAGTAACTGAGATTCGGGATAAAATATTTTGTTAATTTACAATTAAACACGTTTTCTCTTCAAGTATTTCGAACTATATATACAATACATTAACAACTCAGGGTGTAAATTTGTAAGAAACACGTATAATTATTTCTACCAGTAAAAACACTGTGTAAATTAAATAATTCTTATTTTATATATTTTTTCTGCCAGTTAAAATTGCATTTATTTTACGCCACCAACTTATCTAGGTACTGGACGTTAAGTTTTACTATGAGAAATAAAATAGAACAATCTTTAATATATATTACTTCGTGGAAGCATAGAGAATGAGAGAGAGGGAGTAAAAAAAACAATAAAGACATCATAAAATAATTTTGGTTAGTGTCTACCCAATGTGAGGACATACCAGTGACCCTGATTACGCTGTATGGGCTGGGAAAAGCTGCAGTCGATTTAACCATCTGAACCATATTACACATACCTGATATAGGTATATTATTCTTTGAAAATGGTTCTCTTTCTGTCACTAACGTCATTGCATTACGGCCTGATTTGGGTTGCCTATTCCAAAAAATTGTACGGCGTTCTGGGACACTGTGTATGTCCTCACACTGGGCATACACTAACCAAAATTATTTTATGCTCTCTCTCTATGCGCTTCCACGAAGTAATATATATTAAAGGTTTTTCTATTTTATTTCTCATAGTGAAACTTAATATCCTATACCTAGATAAGATCCTGGCGAAAAAATTAATACAATTTTAACTTGCATAAGTACTTTAACCGTATGCACTGACAGTAAATTCAGCTTGTTAGAATCAATACCAGCTGAAAGAAAGTGTATTTAAAATAGCTACACAAGTAGAGCAGGAAATTAACCAGCGTTTATTGAATATTAAATTTTCAGCTTTTTGGTAAAAAATACTACTTAGAAAATTAAAAGAAAGAAACGAACAATTTTGTCCATCCTTTACATCCCTATAAAACGCTACTAATGAGATAATATCTTGAAAAAATGTTCAGCAATTCTAAACCTTTATATTGGATTTTTTTTATTTTGATTAATATGAAAAGTATAGCTATTGATAACAAATCAAAATGGTCTCGGAAGAAAAACCTTTATTAATCTTTAGGTGTCAAGTGTGTAAACGTTAAAATATCTAGGATTTTTTTTTGTATATGCCTTTTGAAAAAAAAATAACAACCACAATCAATCCATCTTATTAAAATAATTTAAAACTAAAACAAAAATAATTAAAATACTCAAACACAAAACAAAAATCCACTTAACTCCAAATAATAGGTTAAAATAAGTAAAATCCGGGTTTAACCCGCACTCCTAATGCAGAACAATGGTTCTCAAATGGTAGTCTGCGGACCCTGGATATCTGAGGCCCTTTCAGGGGGACCCGGATTATTAAAGTATCGTTAACATTTATTCGTAAATGTATACTTGTATAATTAGTTACAAAACACATCATGTGTATTTATTCAGGTACATAAAATTATTATCTATATCTAATGAAGGCATCTGTTTTTCCGTAGTGTGCTTTCCGAATTCATGGACCAGATAGAACAAATCGTTATAGTAGAACTGGCAACAGTTAGTTGCATATGTTGGGGCTTGACTGCTTTAGAACTTCCGGAACTATCAAAGAAGGCCAATAAATGTAGATGCATTTCGTAACAACTTCCTTGTGTAAAAAAAGTCATTTTTACACTCATTTGTCTGAAAACACAAGTATAGCAGCAGAACTCAGAATCTATTAAGCTCGATATATCACGGCTTGTAAGCGAAATGCAGCATACTACCTTTCATTTAGAATTAAAGTTTGCGAGAAATGTCGTGCGTTATATATGTTTTGTTATTATGGTTGTTTTGTTTATATAATTACTTTTAAAAATAATACTATTATATACGAACATACTATAATAACGTGGTAAGTACTGAATAACTTGCATTTGTTTGTTATATTCTTAAATTTTGTACACTAGAGATGAACAACTTTAAAACAATTTAGTTAAACATTAGAATGCCACGACAGCGAAAGCTCCTAAAAGGGGATCCGCGATTAAGGAAATGTTCGAACTGCTAACCTAAAGAATTAAGTAGTTAGGCGCTACCGTTCTCAATAAACCCTGCATTTTCTTTAACTTTAAACTTCATTACGACTGTGAGTTGGAGGTACTGACCATATTTGAAGTTAATATCAACAAGGACCAAAGATGAAGATTAATTCAACACAGAACTACTGGGATTTATGTGTGAAAAACATGTAATGAGGAGTTGGCTTTGTGACGAAAGAGTGGTATAATAAGGAATCGTAACATTGACAAAATATAATAAGAACATGATATTGTGTAAGAGTACGCTGCATATCCTAGTTAGTGAAACATACGGTATAAACTCAAACATAGTAAGACATAGAAGTAATAAATATTAAGGGTGACTTGCCTTGCCACACTGGGCATCCCAGAGGTGACGTGATCTGAAAGGGTCCTCAGAGAAACACTTGTATAAGCAAAAAGCAACCCTCTTTTCCACTCACTTAAAATATTTTGTCTACGTGTGCATGTTGGATAGACAGAATTATTGTACTGATGAAGTATTGTTTAGTTTTAAACTTAACAAACCCAAAAATTGAACCTCTTACAACCTATGATGTCAGGACCTGGTGACTGTTGACCTCAATGGGAAGTGTTTAACAATAACTCGTATGTCAAGACTAGGTGATTATTACCCCTCCTTGGGCATTACAATTGTATAAAAGATCCCTGAATTTATTCAGAGACAGGAGAGAAGCCTTGATGCTTGGAGGACCCACGTCCAACTGTATAAGGAAACCCTTTAATAAATACTTTTACTTTTAACAGAATTTGTTGAGTTATTCAGCATTTGTGTGGAAACACCTCGTCTTTCCTGGAGGAGTCGATCTAGCTCGAGTCCCCGAAGTGACGCCTATTATCCCTTCTCATCTTAGTCATCGAGATTGAATAGGGAAATTATAGCACCGCATTAAACAGAAGAACATCACCAAGTCAGTCGATGGACTTCGTTTAATGACATCTTAGTGGCATATCGGCCCGCGATATTACAAACAATTTCGTTATTCAATCAAAAGATTAATGAATCTTAAAGAAAAAGAATTGTTTGTAGTTTATTTCAGTTATGTAAAAGACAAGTGAAGGATTTGGGGGGATATTCAAGAATTATCAACAAAGAAGAGGAGCGAAAGTAACTTTTGCTGGAGAAAGCGAAGTAGGAAGAATGCTGTAGGGAAGAGGGAGAAACACAGGTATGTTTGAAAACTTTGCTTAGCCCCTATAGACACATGAACCCTTGTTGCTTTAAAGAACGAGTACCTGAGCAAGACCGTGAGCTATAAATCATCCGGAAGAGGGCGGGCGGGGAGAGGGGTGAGAGCCGGATAGCAAGAGGAGTGTTTTTATTAGTTTGTTATAACAACACCCTCTAAACCCTGTCCTTATGAGCTGTAAATGTTCCTTCTCAATCCGAACCACAACAAGTGTTCGCTTCTCACTGCATACAGTGAACGCACAGGAAACTGATGCAATGACAGGCATATCTGTTCAGTGGCACTTGCGCGATTTGTTACTCGGTATTTCTAACACAGCATCGGATCACTTTCAGCAATTCTGCAATTTGATACCTTACTTATACAAAGTAACACTTTCGCTTGACATGTTCACTTACAAGAATATTTATTCTCGCAGTGTTTGTTTCAGAAAAAAAGTTCCAGGGATTAGAGATAGAAGAAAATTAATTGTTATATGGATATTATATTGTTGGAAAGTTTGTGTTTAACTATGTGATAAATTGTGCAGTTGCATTCATCTAGCCAATGGCATCTTTTCATTTACTTGGTGCCCGAGCACACATACACATACATATACATACACCAAGTTTGATTGATTTGGTTTATTTATGGACGCTCTTTAACGTCTCAGATCATCAGCGTCCTTTCAATTCAGGACGTGAAACGACCGACAAATTTTGCTCGGAGACCTCTTCTTTCAGGCTTGGGGTTCTTTATCGTGCCGTAAATGTACGACATGGGACCCACAGCTTTACTTTCCTTCCGAAGGAAGCCATACTTACGATTTTTATTCCCGAAAAAGGCCATCGATCCTGGCCAGGTTTGAACTCGCTATATTGGGTTTAGGAGGCAAGTCAAATTCTTCTTTGTTTCTTATTAGCTATATTCTTCTTTGTCTTATTCATAAATATGTTTATATTATTATGCATTGGCTTAGTGAAACACCTCAGTAAAGCCGTGGGTCCCGTGTCGTACATTTACGGCAGGAAAAGAACCTCAAGCCTGAAAGAAGAGATCTATGAGCAAAATTTGTCGGTCATTTCACGCCCTGAATAGAATGGGACGCTAATGACCTGTGATGTTAAAGAGCGTTCATAAATAAAACAAACAAATGAATACATAAACCTCCCAAATGGTTTCTTAATGCAGTCAGTTCTATTCATGATACTGAATATTCTTTCAACGCTAGCAGTTGGCTTACCGTCACCAACATGAGATTTAGCATTCTTTTTCATGAGTAATTTACATTTACAATTGAGGCAAAACAATTAAATGACTTAATATCATCTTTTGCAAATGGTCTTCGTCTATATCACGTATTAGCAAAGACTTTTCGTATCTGATAATTAATCCACTGAATTTGCTAAAATCTTTTGTAAATGACCATTATTGAATGTTTTATAAATATCAATATAAACAGTGTCTATGAGCTTGTTAAATTGAGATTTTTTTTTATTTTAATGACCTTTAAATTTTAAAATCGTCATAATTTGTTTACTAGAATTTTTTAAAACATGTTACGTTCTTCAGTAATTAGTTTTGTGTGACAAGTTACAAAGGTAATTAATTTTGGTAGAACTGTTTACTAAATTTTATCTTCCTGCAGAAATTTATATACTTAATTTAGACACACATTATAATACTTCTACTAATTAGATTCTTACATTTTATGTTTAGTTTTTAGTAGTAGCCGTACTTGCTTCGTAAACCCAAGATTGCGGGTTCAATCTCGGCCAGGGTCGATGGATATTTTCGGGGGTAAAAATCCTTCGGAAGGGAAGTAAAGCTGTGGTTCCCGTGTCGTACATTTACGGCACGAACAAGAACCTCAAGCCTGAAAGAAGAGGCCTGTGAACAAAATTTGTAGGCAGGTTCACGCGCTGAATTGAATGGGACGCTCATCTGAGATGTTAAAGAGCATCCGTAAATAAACCAAATTAAAAAAATGTGCCACTTCTTGAGCTAAGGGAGCTTAGTTTATCTCACTCTTATATAAATGCTCATATAGTAACATTTAACATGCTGTTTTTGGGTTAAGTTTCACTGAAAAAAAAATTAAACTCTTTGAAAACTTTCTCAACCTTGCTCACTGTAGCAAATTTTTGTTAAAAAGGCAAAGAAATGTAAAATGTTTATAATTGGTAAAAAAGTTAAATATACAGATTTATAATATTATTCTTTTTCAGGTGACTAAGTGTGGAGGGTAATACTATCTGGCTACGCCCCTGAAAGAAATCGTGTTTTTTTCCTCTCCCTAAGACAACTAAGTAGAACACAAGTCAATACGCCATCATCACCAATTAACTTGAGTAAATGTGATAAGAAGAAATAAATGGATATGAGTTTTGAATTGAAAATATTGGATTGATAGATGAGGACTGCAAATGAGGACACGGTTAAAAAGTATCAACAAATAGCTGAATTTCTTTTTGTTTACATGCTAAAAATACCTCTTCTTTATGTTTATGGCATATATACCTGTTTTTTCATGATACAAAAACTAAAACACGGGCTCGTTACACAATTGTGTTTTAACCACAAAAGAGGTTTGAGATGGGATTTATTACCTGCCACCCCCATATTAATTATAATCAATATATTAATTAATTTTATGTAAATTTCCTATTTTAATAATGATTGTAGTATCACTTTTATTTCTTGTAAATGTGTTAATGCATTGTGTGTATGTTATTTTCTAGTCAGAATACAAAAGCACCCTAACTGTTAAAACTGGACTTGGCAATGAGGATAGAGAAGCCTGTTTCCTATTATAACATATTTTGTATAGATGACCCCAAAGCCAAGGACCGCTATTACTTGGAGAATTCTAAGTGAAGATGTTTCCTTTGTATCTTGTTAGATAGAGAGCTTTGCTTTTATCATATTAGGTGAGGGTAAGAATAATAATAAACATTGTCTAGCTACGGGGTTGAAAAGACAAGGCCAGAGCTAACTGTACCTGTGTGTGACATACTGGCAATCACATAGACATGATAGCCAATAAGAGAGATGAGAAGGACATTATGAGAGCTCAGTATCCAATAGATATTCTTAAATGTGAAATTATATTCTAGATCCTTCTAAAGTTGAAAGAATATGTTGAAAGAATAGATAACTTCGGAAGACTGGCGTACTACCAGGTTTATTTAAGCTTGTAATTTTGCGGCCCAGCATCAGTTCAGCTCAGTTTTTGGATCAGTTCTCAGTTTTCAGGAGGAGTTTTCAGTTAGCAATCTTTCGTCATTCATTCAGTGTAGCGTTACGTCAGCTGTAACATTTTTATAGAATTTACAGTAGGCAGGTATCAGTGTCATTAGTGAACATTAGCTCTCTGCAGATTAGTACCGAATATAAAAGAATCGTAGCGTGTGAAAGATCTTGGGTGGACTAATTAAGTGACTCAATATCTTTAGTGCACTAATTAAGAGAAGCTTATAGTTAGTGCAGAAGTGGCATATATAGCATAAGAAATTCTCCAAGGATTAACGGTGGCCCATCTAAGTGGAATAGACTTTGTCAATAAAGAGTGTTTCATTCCACAACACCATAAATCTTGTTAATTCTCTTGTTAATCTCCTTGACTCCTTCCCCTTTTGTCTTCGGATCACACATTGTCCAGCAAAGGAAAAAAAGTTAGTCGGAACAATTGTAAGTCAGCAGAAAATCATCATCCCTGAGAATCCGTAATCAAACAATTAATTATAATCCTTCATCCCTCAATCCAATCGCCCTCTATCCATCATTCTATACAAAAAAAAAAAAAAAGAAAACGCTGCAGGTTTGGAGATTAGTTTCGCTTACTGCTTCATTTGTAAGCTCGCCCGATTTACAAATGTTCCTAATATTTCCTCAATATTTTATATGATTTAATTACAGCACGATAATATTAACATTTTAATGTCTCGTCCGGTTTAATTAGTTGTTCGTTCATCTCACCCACATATGTGAGCTCCAATATTAATAATTCAAGATTCCGCAAGAGTGGTGTGGTTTTCAGCTGAAGTATTCGCAGCCAGATCTTGACATTTAAATTCTTTACACGCTCTAGTAGATATAACGCCTTTCATTAATTTCCATACACTACATTTCTAGCAAACAAATCAACAAAGAAATGTGTGTATTTATATGGCAAAATTCAATGGTAAAGAAAAATACACATTCATTACAAAGAACAAATTTAAAACTTCTTTATCCCTATAACCATTTTGACTTTAATAACTGTCTAGCAAACTCTGGGCAATTTTTATGTCCTTGGATAGACTCTGTTCCTATACCCTTCCATACATTCATTGTTGGATAACTTCTCAGAGGATAATCCAATTTTTTTTGCCCTTCCTGAATAATTATATCTCATAACCAGAATCCGGAAGTTCAGGCATTTATTTTGGTTAAAACAGGCATTCATTTAAAGTAAAAAACAGAGAGTAATCATCATTAATGAAAATAGATATTTAAGATACTTAATAATTTCTATATCACATAATTGAAATACTTAAGTTTACTTTTCTTGGTTACAAGCAGCAACAAGGTATGTTTTTCAAGTTATCAACTGTCATAGTCAGCCGCTTGTCAGAGAGAACATTTTTCATTATGGAAAAAGAACGTTCTGCTAGCACTGAAGAGAGTGAAGCATATTTAAAACAAGCTATTTCGGAAGGGCTCATACCAGTTATAACAGAACATTCACCTTTCAGGACATAGTGCAAATGTTGATCAAGACAAAGTCGTTTTGAATAGTCCTGGCGAATGAGAAAAATGTGTAGTGGTTTCTAGTTGAGTTCATTTTCTGTTTTTGCGTTTTTAGGGGAATCAGGTTAGTATCTCTCTTACTCCCGTATTGAACACATTGTAGGGACGGTTTATTGCACAGCTGTACCGCTCTCATCTTTCTCACTCGCAATTATTTGTTTCATTTATGCAGTTGAGAAGTTGCCCCTCACTATAAATTACCTAGAATTGACTCGCGCAGATCGACACAAGTTTATTCGCCAGGACTAATCAAAACTACAGTACTTCCCTCATCATCTCTATTTTCTGGTATTCGTATGCCCGAGGTAACCGTGCGTTCCTTTCACTAATAAAGGTTCTGCTGTTTGAACAGCTTGGGGCGAGGAGAAAACGTTTAACTGCTTGAAAAGAAATAAATGCATATCAAGATTCTCAATAGAAATGTTTGTGAGGTGAACATGTTATTTCACTTTTATAACTTTTTTCATTTCGATATATTGAAATTCTTCATGTGCTTTTTAAAATGAGTTCTTGATCTTTACTTGTATTTCTGCATATAGTTGCAGTGCAGTTTTACTGACAATTCTAATGAATTTTTCAACCTTTTTATTATTATGGTCGTGTAAATCTTGGTTGTTACCAGTGTTCACTTGTTGGGCATAAGTGTTTTATTACATGCCCCACAATAGAAAGTCATATTTAAGAGACCAACAATTGTTTGATTGATTTATTTATGGACGTTCATTAACATCTCAAGTCATCAGCGTCCCATTTAATTCAGGGCGTGAAATGACCGACAAATTTTGCTCAGAGGCCTCTTCTTTCAGACTTGAAGTTCTTTTCCGTGTCGTAAATGTACGATACAGGACCCACACTTTACTTCCTTTCCGAAGGAAGCCATACTTAGGATTTTTACACCCGAAAAAATCCATTGGTCATGGCCGGGATTGAACCGCGATCGTGGGTTTAGAAGACAAGTGTGATTACCACTAGACCACCAGGACCGACAAGAGACCAACAAAATTATCCCTCAATGCCAGTTACAGCACATGACCCACCCTTGCAACTATAGTAAATTTGTGTTCAGAAAACTGAACTGTATATATTTTTTTTTTTATTTTATTTTTATTTATTTTTTTTTTTTTTTTTTTTAGCAATAAGAACTTAATGTACACTGTGTGGTCAATATCAGAACAGAGAACACGAACCATACAATTTTGAGTTTCTTTAGTTCGTTTTCTGTAACACAAAACCATAACTTTTATATAAAAGGTAGAGTGAGATTTTTAAAATAAGTTATTTATGTAGCTATTTAACGTAATAATGCACCTTTAATTGATTTTAATACCGATTTAATGTAAATGAGCAGGTGTATTAAAATTAATAGGCGGTAGTGTAGTTCATTCTTTAACTTCAATACTGCATTAAAATTTCAGTAATACTTGTCAATACACATTTTGCCCCTGAAATGAAAATATAAGAAATATATTAAGGTGCTAAACATGAAAATGGCAATAAAATCAAACCGACTGACGCTAGATTAGGCGATATATGTGTGTGTGTGTATATATATATAGTGTTTTATCCTTTTCTACTATTATAATTACTGTTAATTTTTACATTGTTAATAGTGTTACTTTATTTTTATTTTATATATATATATATATATATATCTTTAAACATTCAATACGCCCAGTTTGTATTGCATACTTAGATGTCATAAATCAAATTCTTTATTTCAATATTATGTTAGTGACAAGTTGCCTTATTACGTCACTCCATGACTCACCTTTATTTTATAACTAATGTATTGCATCATAACGTTGAATGCAGGCGATGTGCTAAGTCTGGTACTGAGCGATGTCTTGTAGTGCCAGTAAGAACTCTGTGTATTTTCGGGGCTACAGTTTTCATCCACTTCCTTGTTCTTACAAGTGACCTTTGCAGTGAAATCTAGCAGTAGCGTAACTGCCTTAATGATCTCAATACTTTGCTTACATTTGTTACCTATGAAGTAGGCTATAAGTCCAATTGTAGAAAAGGCATATCGGTTGTATTTGATTGGTGACCATAAAAAGCCCTGGGCCACACATCTCTTGACGTACGTGTGCTAGAAACCTTGCGAAGTGGTTAAAAGGCGGTAAAGAGTAAAGTCGCTTTCTGTTCCGATGTTGTAGAAGAGGCAGATAATCATTTAAGTGGCTGTTACTTCTGTGGGATACCACCTATTTATAAGCCTGCATGGTAATCCCTTCTCGTATGCTGCTAGGGCTGAAATTCCCCCGCCTCAGAGCAAACATGAGGCAAAATGAAAGGCGATACCGGATATAAAAATGAACTTGACCCATATATGGGTATGTTATGTAACTTTTACTCTATTACATAGCAAATCTTTCATAAACGGGAGTCAATTGTGCATTTCTTTAATGTTATTCTTGTCCTGCACCTTCAAAATATATAAATACATGACTAATTTAATAAGAACGGAAAACGTGTTCCATAATTTTGTTGCCCATTGTAATTAAAACAGGCAAATTCAATGGTAAATCCTAGGGCTTACTACCACTTCCTTTCAGATTTGAATACATCGTGCCAAAAATAATTTTATCTTCTAGAAGAATTTATAGAATCTAGCATTGGATGCTAAAGCTGTAATATTGGAATAGACCATTTAAAAAGCAATTAATAAAAGAATGCACAGTAAAAATAATAAGATTAGATTAGACTCTTAAGAGCAAATGTTAAATCAAAATCAGAAATATTTAATCATAGATTGTCATTCTTCGAGAGATTGGTGCTAGACTATGGTGTTTTAATATGTAA
The DNA here is from genome assembly GCA_030762175.1 of Metallyticus violacea. Taxonomy (NCBI): domain Eukaryota; kingdom Metazoa; phylum Arthropoda; class Insecta; order Mantodea; family Metallyticidae; genus Metallyticus; species Metallyticus violacea. Next base: position 105,488,922 of record CM060845.1, on the reverse strand, counting down.
ATATAGAATACTAAGTAAAAGTCATGCCAAAATATTTAGCTACTCCATTTGTTCATTCTCACAAATCATTTGATAAATGTTTCTCTTTTTTCGCCATTTCTTGGACACCAGCTTCCAAATGTGCTGCAATGACTTTACAACCAGGAAAAAGTCAACGTGTACTTGGATGTTTCATCGGTTTCGGAAAATTAAACGTCACAAGAGGCCAAATTGGCGATGTCCTCTTCGTTAAAAAAGTTTACTCCCCTTACAAAATGTGAGCGGAAGGGTTTTAGCTGTGCAGCATGCGATGTCAAAATTTATAAGAGGCCTACAGTGTCAATAAGTTTGGTGTCATGAATGTCAACCTTCTTTGAATATTTTTCCGCCACCTTGATCATTCCTACTTCCAATGACGATGTTTCATCATCCAAGTACCCGACTCAAGAGTGGATCAGATGGTGAATTTACGTTTTTTCATCTATAATGAACCTATAAAGACTCGAATATTCCGCGATAATTAACTTTTTCAGTAAAGTTGCACCCAAAAACACACATGAAAATGTAGGACCCAATGGGAGCATCGTTTCCTGAGTAGTAAATCTTGATATATTCGCTGACATTGAATGTATGTTCATTTAAAGATTCTTCTATATCAATAAAGCAGATATGACATTAACCTTCTTGTGATATCGGTGTCAAGTGTATACGCTGTGTATGTTTGTTACCTAATGAATCCGTTCCTCTATAAATTCATGATAATACTCCAAATTATACACAAAAAATGGCAAATTTCTCAAAATATCTTGTACATTTTCATTATAATGTTTCAGTATTTTTCAAACCATTTTTAAATCGTTGAAAATAATGGCTCAAAAATCATGTCTGGAGGTCCCTAATGTAGAAAAATATCCCTTCTTGCAGACTCAACAATAGCTTTTTTTGTTTCTATTATTGATTTGGTTTATTTATGAACGATATTTAATATCTCAGGTCATCAGAGTTCCATTCAATTCAGGACGTGAAACGGGCGACAAATTTTGCTCAGAGGCCTCTTCTTTCAGGCTTGAGATTCTTTATCGTGCCGTAAGTGTACACAGCTTTACTGCCCTTCCGAAGGAAGCCATACTTAGGATTTTTACGCCCGAAAAATCCTGGGCGGATTGAACCCACAATCCTAGATTTAGGAGGCAAATATGGTTACCACTACACCACCACTACCGACTCTTTTCATATATAACTATTGAGTTTTCTAATTATCAATATTTATAATTTTCACCAAAACACTTTGAGAAATACGGGGATAACTTTGTATAGTATAAAAATTTCTATTAATCCTGTTATAAATTTTTGCAGATGATAAAAGTGACCAAAATATTCCATTTTTTCCAATATAACAACTTGATAGAAGAATACCACCAGTTTCTATGAAAAACTAACAGTAAAAAATAACAAAAACACAATGCTTAGGAATCTAGAAGAAAACGGTACAAAAAATCAAAGGAACTATATGTAAAAAAGCATATGATTGAGTGTAATTTCAGAGAAAAGTGTGTATACTAAAATAACAAATAAATATATGAAGGAAGAAGATGGAATAGTATGATAAATTCAATTTTATACAACAAGAAAAATTTAAGCTAATATTAACACTTTATTTGTTGTACTCCTCTGTTATTCGAAAATGTGGATCACAAATATTAATTTAAGGAGGAAGATTATTAGAAGACCTGGATGAAATGTAGGATGTATTACTACTAAGAATATTACATAAATTCAAAAGAATGCTATTGCAGTGATAGAGAGAGAGAGAGAGAGAGAGAGAGAGAGAGAGAGAGAGATCCATTCGTTTTGTACGTAGAGAGTGAAAACAATAAAAAGAAACAGCTGAATGCCTAAAATACGAGAATGATGTGTTGTATTGAAAGAAGAAGGGAAACCAAATGCAGGATATTAAGGATTTTATAAAAAAGGACGCAGAGGACAAACTTGAAGAGTTAAGTTCTTAGGTTAAAGAATAACCATTATATTGTATAAAAATAAATTAAATATTTACGAATATGTTTTATGGTAGGTATTATTGTTATTTCATCTGCTCGTGCGCACAAATACAAAAAATGCACAGAACGTGTTGGCTAGCCTGTCACAACGAATTATAACCACTTATCTCCTTTACTATATAGGTCGCTAATACTTGCTAGTTTTCCATTCCAAGCCGTTTAATCAAGGGCAGCATTTAGAGGAATACAATTATTTTGCATATTCATGACTTCAGCAATTCCTGTAATTATTACTAGGAACTAGTTTCCCAGTTCAGAAGGTGTGGTCCCTCTGGGTGGGAGTTCCATTCTCAACCTTGTTACCTTTCGAATTTATGCTTGTCAAAGTCAAACTAGGATTCCCCATACCTGGCAGAGCTCTTTATTGTTTGAATCTTTCATTGCACGTGTGCAAGTTACACTTGTTTATCGATGGCTCAGACAGAAAACATGTTACTGAAATATTTCTCAGGAAGTACCGACGCATCCATTTGTATTATCACTAATTTACTCTGTTCATTGTCCCTAAGAGTAACAGCTGGTACGAGAAATTAGCATTTTTCAATAATTATAAAGATGCTCTGAAATCAACACGAAAATCTCTTTAGGAATATGCATTGCAAATGGATCTTTAGTTTCTTCATTACAGTTCATTAAGCGATGAGTGGTCGAGTCGTTAAGGCGTGGACTCGTGAGCAGGGGTTCGAATCCCGCCAGGACCGTTCTCCCTTACTGAGGTTTTTCCCAGATTTTCCTCAGTCCTCATAAATGGCAAATGCCGGGGAGGTACACTAAAATTAGGCCTGGAACGCTTCCTTAAAAAAAATCATTTTCCAATATATCATTTCATGTATCATCAGTGTCCACCGCCTGTGGTGCCTCAGTAGTAAAAACGGGCGTCAAACACTACTCAAAAAAAAAAAAAAAATTAAGCAGAGGTGTAAATGTGATTGCTTAATAAAAACCTCACCTTGTATTACAAAAATAAATGTATGATAACAGTGTTACCCTTTTTATTTAATCAAATAAATAAAATGAAAGTCTGCTACTTGACACCTAGCTTAATTCACTCCTTCAATTGTGAGATAGGGTAGAATTCGGTTTATGTTTCTATATCGCACAGGATTTTTTTTTTTGATTGATTTATTTATGGACGCTCTTTAACAGCTCAGGTCATCAGCGTCCCATTCAATTCAGGACGTGAAACGTCCGACAAATTTTGCTCAGAGGCCTCTCTTTCAGGCTTGAGGTTCTTTTACGTGCCGTAAATGTACGACAGGGACCCACGGTTTTATTTCCCTTCCGAAGGAAGCCATACTTAGGATATTTACGCCCCAAAAAATCCATTGGTCCTGGCCGGGTTCCAACCCGCAATCTTGGGTATAGGAGGTAAGTATGGTTACCACTACACCACCAGGGCCGACATCGCACAGGAGAGAGCAGGAAGGTAATGTAATAGTTTTCTTTATTTGCAAAGAAAAAACCTTATATAGATGCCATTCTCTGGGGCGATTTGGATGAACACCAACTGAAAATCCCTTCCCGTATTCATCACGCTTTGCCGCCAATCTTCGACCAGAGAGTTATGGGGTGGAGGCCCAACAAGTACTTAGTAATACTTTAGTGCACGTAGCTCTACATGCACTGGACATCCTTACAACAACTTTACTCTGTACTCTGTGAAGCATATTTGCATAAAGCTTCTTTTCCAGAGCCACTGCACCATAATAATATAATGGATTTAATAACCGAAAAACAATACGTCTATTATATTCTCTTGATCAGCCCATGTTTGGCATCAAGGTTACCAATCGCCTTTCCTGTCTTTCTGTGATCCGTCTGATGTAGTGCCCCATTACCATACTTCTGTCGAAATATGTTCCAAGGTATTTCGTGATTTCTTGACTCTATATGGCTGGACCAATAATGCTTATTACCGAATTCCGAAGGAATGTAAGAGTAAGCTATTGCGATTGCACTCATGGAAAGATATTTTTAATATTTTCTCAAAATTTCCATCGATCGTACCTACTAGGACCCTTCAATGGGAAAAAAAATTTTTTTTTTGAATTGTTTGTTTAAGGACGCTCTTTAACATCTCAGGTCATCAGCGTCCATTTCAATTCAGGGAGTGAAACGACCGACAAATTTTGCTCAGAGGCCTCTCTTTCAGGCTTGAGGTTCTTTTTCGTGCCGTAAATGTCGACACGGGACCCACGGCTTTACTTCCCTTCCGAAGGAAGCCATACTTAGGATTTTTACGCACCGAAAACATCCATCGACCCTGGCCGCGTTTGAACCCACAACCTTGCGTTTAGAAGGCAAGTATTGTTATCACTACCCCACCAGGACCGACTTACGTTCCTAGATATTGATATTTCTTTATGCAATGGCTCTTTTCTTACGTCTGTGCACATTAAGCCAACCTATTTACAACAGTATCTTCATTTTGATAGCTGTCATCCCTTGTATATCAAAAGATCTATTCCTTTTCCTCTTTCAGTCCGTGGCCATAGTCTTTGTAACAACTTTTCTCTCTTGACACGTATATTAAAAACCTAGCTCAAAAGTTCCAAGACCAAAATTATCCTTCTTCTTTTTTAAAAAAACGTATAACTCCATAGCACAACATTTCCCAATGAAAAAAAAAAAGCGATTGCAAATCTGTAATTTTTTTTAGTGTTTTAATTGTTAATTTAGTTACATTGTTAATAGTGTTACATTATTTTTCGTTTATATATATGATATATATATATATATCAATTAATAGCATACTTGCCTCCTAAACCCAAGATCGCGGGTTCGAACCCAGCCAGGACCGATGGATTATTGCTGGCATAAAAATCCTAACTATAGTTTCCTTCGGAAAGGAAGTAAGTGCGTCCCGTGTTGTAGATTTACGGCACGATAAAGAACCCCAAGCCTGAAAAAAAAAGGCCTCTGAGCAAAATATGTCGGCCGTTTCACACCCTGAATTGAATGGGAATCTTATAACCTGAAGCGAAAATGGACATTCCATTCTCTTTGTCTCCAAGACTCGTCATGTCAGCCTTTCTGTAGGGTTTGGAAGCAATATATAGAGGCAGGTGGATACAAGAGGCGGCCCCGACAAGGGCATAAGAAGAAGACAACAAAAGGCACAGAATAGATCTTTTATCTTATCATCTTTGAGTACATGTAAATCTACAAAATGATGTAAAAGCAGCAATTGGAGTTGTGATTGCTGATTAGACTGTAAGAAACAGATTGAGAAATGTAAGGCTAAACCTAGAATTCCCTTTCAAACCCCCCGTTCAGGGCAAGGGAGCCGGCTGAGATTTGCTCAGAATCATCTCAACTGGCAGATCCGCCAATGGAAGGCTGTTCTCTTCACAGATTTCGTTTGACAGGTTGCAATGGCTATACACGTATATGGAGATGTCCTTGTGAACTACTTGCTCCAACCACCATTATTGAACATGACAGATTTGGAGGCGGTTCGATACGGTTTGGGCAGACATTACTGCTGAGTCTCGGACAGAGCTTGTTGTTCACAGGGCATGAATGCTGATGTTTACATTAATGACATTCTTTAACATGTTGTACCCTTTGCTTATGGTATGGAACCATAATTTTCTTCTAATGAATGTTAATGCTAAATCTCATTAACACGGAATACCAAATATGATGCCCTGTTAAAATTCCAAATTCGGTGATGGACTGGTCTGTATGCAGTTCTGACCTCAATCCAATTGACCATCTGTGGAATAAGCTGGAAAAATGTGTTTACGAGTATCTTGCTGTGTCACAGAACTTGAGAGAACTCGCAAATGCCTTCCCTGAAGAATGGGAGAGAATCCCACAAATCTTTATTAGGAGGCTGGGTGCGAAGCATGGGGTGGGTGTCGTGAAGTGATTACAGCTCACGGAGGACACACTAGGTGTGCTCAGTGTTGAAATAACCATAGAAACATTGATTACTAAACAATGTAATCTTGTATTTCTACTTTGTTTTCTGCATCAATCAGTAATTTGTTGGTATTTCTAATCCTGTGAAATAAACGTTTTTAGAATGTCTATTCTAATTTTACACAAATCTTCAATTTATAATTACAAACTGGGATTTTTTTCTCCTGCGAGCAAAAGGTATACAGACCAAATTAAATAACTGCTTTAATCCTTCAAGTGTTTGAGCAGTTAAAGACTGGTTAATTCATTTGTTTATCAGCAAAGTAAGCGGGGAAACGCTTTGCGCAATTTAAATTTTTACTGCCCTTCTCCAGAACTGTTTCTTGCATGGTAGTCACCGCGTTGACTTTAGTTTTATTCTCTGTAGATACTTAGTTTGAAACATACTATACTAAATTTTCATTCTGTACTTGCTGCATACAGCCGTTTATTTGTTTTCGGATAAATTGCTAATTTTCCTTTTCTTTTCTGAATGAATTTCTAAGTTTGTTCTCCTGTAAATGTCAAAAATTATGGTAACAAATTCAGAAAATGGAGATTCACATCACAGAATGAAGGCTAGTTGCATATCTGAAGAACAATTAGCATGTTTTCTAGCTAAACGACATGGAACTGATGAATTTATTTCACGTCCGAAGTCGTGTCAATTTTTTTTTTTTTTTTTTTTTTTTTTTTTTTTTTTTTTTTTTTTCCCGCATTTAAAGTTTCTGATAGAGGGAGATGTTAGCTAGGGGGCAGCCGCCACAAGGAGTGTGTGTTTACAATCGCCCTGTGTCTGTTAATCGATGGGTCGCCAGTTTTCCTGCGATGGGATGGACTTAATTTGTTATTGTAATTAGAAGGGAAGGGGGTAACTTGTCTAATGTGTTATTTACTTGATAATTTGATGTGCAAACAGATTAGGCGTGCCGCATCATCAATCACCACCAGCAGGAGTTGATCATGGCGGTGAAGGTGCTACCTGAAAACAAAGGAATTTTCTTGGAAAATCCATAAAACGTCAAGGACTGTTTCTCACGGATTCATTGCCTGCCTCTATGTAGTGGCAGTTTGTTCATTCGCCATATCTTTCAGTCTTGTGTCTCTCTTAGTGCGCTTACTTATATATTAACTTGCTGCCCTCATGCAATTCTATATTTTTACTTATTTATCATTGTTCCACTTTTTATTTCGTACTTTCATTATTTCTTTTGTTTTGATCTTGTGCAAATGTTTATTTCCTCATTATTATCCTTTCTATTATTTTTTCCCTTCTTTTTACATTTTTATTTTGTTATAATTATGTTTTTGACTTCCTTTTCTCCTTTCTTCTATCATTAATTGTGCCTTTTATTCTACAGAGACATCTTTGGTCAAATTCCTTTCACATTTCTATTCCCTCAATTTTGATCAATAACAGAATCAAAATTATTGGTTTTATAACAAATGTTTTAGAAGTTGTTCTGCTTCCATGATTCTCCTAATTAATGCTCTTATATTTTATTTATGCTCTTCCACATTATAGGGAATTATTTCAATTATATATGACCTCTTTTTTTTTTTTTTTTGCATTGCACTACAATAAAAGTTACCTTACTCACACAATATAAGTAATAACATGTAATAAACAAGAATATTTTGATTGACTGGAGTGACTGGACCCAGGGCGCGCTGCGGAAGAAAGTTAAAAATAATTCTCCATATCCGTGTTTCATTTATCTCCGTGGTATGTCGTTCGTTAACAAAAAAAAAAAAAAAAAAAAAAAAATGTCGCTCCTGTGGTGTAGTGGAAAACATACTTGCCTTATAAACCCAAGATCGCGGGTTCATAACCGGTCAGGATCGATAGATTTTTTTCGGGCGTAAAAATCCTAATTAAAGGAAATCCTAAGGAAGGAAAGTAAAGCCGTGGGTCCCGTGTCGTACATTTACGGTATGAAAAAGAACCTCCAGCCTGAAATAAGAGGCCTCTGAGCAAAATTTGTCTGCCGTTTCACGTCCTGAATAGAATGGGACGCTGATGACCTGAGATGTTAAAGAGCGTCCGTAAATAAATCAAATTAATTAAAAAAATTTTTTTTAACAAAGGCTTGTGCATACTAAAAGTTTTATATTGCTTTATTACAAGATAATTATAAGCAATATTAATATTTAATATTTCAAAAATGTATTATAGGATCTGTTTTTAAAATTAAAATAATCGCCACTGGTGGCCCAGGTCGTTAAGGCGCGTACTTGTGAGCGGGAGATCTGGTGTTCGAATCCCGCAGGACCGTCCTCCCTGACTGAGGTTTTTTCCAGGTTTTCCTCATAAATGGCATATGCCGGGGAGGTACGCGAAACTTAGGCCTTCGTTTCCTTCCTTAAAAAAAAAAAAAAAATCTTTCCCCAATATATCACTTCATCTCATGTATCACCAGTGCCCGCCACCAGTGGTATCTCAGTAGTAAAAACGGGCGTTAAACACTATACAAAAAAATTAAAATAAATCAGTTGGAATAATGGAATCTGCATTTTTTTTCAGAAATATTTTATGTTAAATTCTTTATTTAACAAAAACCGAAAGAGTAGTTGACGTCGCTAAGCACTGAGTGATTTCCAGTTTTCTTCAGTCCTCATAAATGGCAAATGCCGGGAAGGTACCCTAAACTTAGGCCTGGAACGTTTCCTTCCTTAAAAATAAAATTGTTTCTGAATATATAATTCCATCTCATATATTATCAGTCTCCACCGCATGTGGTGCCTCAGTAGTAAAAGACCGTTAAACACTATTTAAAAAAAATTGAATAATGGAATCTGCTATTTTTTGAGAAATATTTTATATTAAATTCTTTATTTAACGAAAACCGAAAAAGTAGTCGAGGTCACTAAGGACTAGTGATCTCCAGGTTTTCCTCAGTCCTCGCCAACGGCAAATGCCAGGAAGATGCCGTAAATAAGGCCTGGGACGCTTTCTTCCTAAATTCCTTTCTGAATTTCGCATTTCATTTCACGTATTACAGATGTTCATTGCCTGCGATGCCACAGTAGCAAAAAGGGGTGTTACTACTAAAAATAATTCAATAAATGATTCTCATTAGCTATTGGGCGGTTTACAAGAGTTCACTTCTTCAGATTCTGCCTGCTGCTTGTTCTGAAACTGTTCATGTTCTTAGTTCAGTGCATGTGAACGTACTGTTACATAACAGTATGAAGGCTGACTTTTCACATTTCCTCCACAGCGAGTGTTAGATAGCGATCATATACATAGAGCAGCGTTTTTGAAACCTTCATGCCTCTCTGTCATTCTTTCTTTCTTCCCAAGAATTCTGGAAAATCAAATTTAAATATATTTACAAATAAATTACAGCATATTTTCTTTTGAACTCTTCCAACTAAGTCAATTAGTTATATAAACGGCTGTGAATATTAAAAAACGTTAAAAGCAGTCATTTCTTTGCATGCAAAGCCTGTAGCAGGCCACTAAATGCCCCAAAACGAGATGTCTAACAATATACATATCATTTGGAGCAAGGAGGGGTGTCCATTATGACACGTCACATAAAATAATTACAGTTGCCTGTATACGTTTATATTTGTGGCGGAGGTTGGGATGAGTGATTGAACTTCGTGGCGAGGTAGGAGTGTGTTTGTTGCGTTAAGGGGCACCCCAGGGGGTAAATTGAGTCTGCATCTCTCCCTACCTGCTGTCAGACCAACAAGACACTCTCTGCACGCCTTCCTTCAAAACACGCTCACTTCCAGCAGTATTGTCTACCACTTCACCAAATGCGATGCCCCTATACCTCCAGTCTGCTACTACTGCAGTGTAACAACAAACCTAAAATATGTTCATATAACAAAAAAGTCATGAGATACAGCTACTACAAAATATTTATTTATGAACATCAAAAAATTACAAGATGATGTTCAAGGTTCCCTTTTAGTTTCTCGGAAGCCTAATTCATTTTTAAGTAAAGGGGAATTAAATAAGTTCTCCTGAAAAGAATCGCGAACTTCTTACTACATCTAGTAAAGGTGGTCATTGTCCGTTGAGTGGATTATTTTCAAAACAATATGTGAATATTTTTTATTTTTTGAACAGTATTGAAGACAATAAAAATGTGTTTTTTTTTAAAAAAAATATTTAAATTATTTTCCACTTTTTAGTCTTGTGTGCATGTAATTTTGCTATCAGTATTAGACATCTCGGTTAAATAATGACAAAAATTGAGCAAATTTTAGATTTAGTTCATTTCGTTTTCTCTTGATCACATCTAAAATAGAAAATTGTTTTATCTACTCAATTGATATATCGAAACAGTTGATTAATTATTGTTTTTTAATTAAAAACCAAAGTTAATTTTGAAAATGTGTGTTTCAGTATTGAATACATTTGTACCAGATCCTCATTATAGAAGTCAAAATCTTTGATAATGTAACTCATTATATTATATATAATACTCACCGCCATGGGTGGCCGAGGTCGTTAAGGCACGGATTCGTGAGCGGGAGGTCTGGGTTCGAATACCGCCAGGACCGTCCTCCCTGACTGAGGTTTTTTCCAGGTTTTCCCTAGTCCTCATAAATGGCAAATGCCGGGGAGGTACCTTAAACTTAGGCCTGGAACGATTCCTTCCTTAAAAATAAATCCTTTCCCAATATATCATTTCATCTCATGTATCATCAGTGTCCATCGCCTGTGGTGCCTCTGTAGCAAAAACGGGCGTTAAACACCATTCATTCATATATAATACTCATTCATTATCATTTACACAGTTGAGCTTATTAATACACATGTTACACATTAACACTAGCGCAATTGAATTTATTTAATAGAAATCATATATTCTAAATGTTATTTATAAGGATTTAATTGTGAGGATTTAAATTTGATGTTTTTATTTGAAAAGTTGAAAAGTTGCCATGATGACTGTATTGTTATCAAAATATTTAGCATGTCGTTGCTTGTCATTAGCGAGTCGAGAAGAACGTTTTTCCTTCGCTCAGTTGATCGCGCTTGAGCCATACTTTCTTGGAATTTGCACGTTCGACAACGCGCTTTTTCCATCAAAAAATACATGAAAATCGAGTAGGGGGAAAAGCGAAAATTTAAAATTGCCCTAGTGGCCGCAATTTTAAATTTTGTTAAAGGAAACCCGGTATATGCTATTGAAACAAAAGACGAATGATATTTTCCGAAAATTACTCAAATCGGAGTACTAGAAGGGAGGGTTGGCATGTGCCTCAAAATTTAAAAATCACTCTAGTGGCATTAATACTTTTTCCCAACGAAACTCCATTTATAACACAAGAAAAATAGTTTCTGAAAATCAGGGGAATCGGGCCATTAGGAATGGGATTTTACCTGAAACGCAAAATTTAGCGGCATCAATGTTTGTTTCTTCATAACAAAAGTCCGTATATACCATTTAATTAAAACAAGAAAAATAGTTTCTGAAAATTAGGAAAATTGGACCACTACTTGAAAAACGAAATTAAAAAAGTGCTCTTGCGCTTAATTATCTCTATAGACTTTTAAAACAACAGGACTATTTAATTCAGCATAAAAGCGGTATTTATAACGATCCATACGTTTTGTATTAGCAAAAGCATCGTCGTGAAGATAGCAAATGTGCAACATTAATCTAATATGTGCTAATATATCTAATATCTAATATATTATGTAAGAGCGCTCTGTAATAACCTTCAAAAAGCGTTTTCGTTACATGTTTATGCTACAGCAAAATTTAATTTAAATTTCATAGTCAATGAAAATCGATCCAAATTTCGACTGTTTTTATTTGCTAGTACAATGTAATTGTCTTTAAACAGTAACATGTTTTTGTTTTATTTAAAAATAGGAACATCATCTTCTTAAATACACAATGTAACCCGAAATTTTCTGTTATTTTTCTCTATTTCAGTTAATGTTAAGATATCAAGGGCTCGGTTCATAAACATTGTTACATTTAAAAATGTTTAAAAATACCCACACTGTATTGGTTTATCTATCAGAGGTCATATATTTCATTTAATTAATGGAGTACAATTCATTTTTTGGTTTAACCTCAATTATAATCAAAATAATTAATAATTCTGAAAATGTGGTTTATCTTTTGTGGTACTTAATAGATTGCAAAAGTTCTAATTTTAGTCCCTAATACCATGCAGTGGTGCCATAACTTATTTCATTTCATTAATTAATAAGCGCTAATTTGGATTTTATATGCAATTTTTTTAAACTTATTTATTTCGGTGAACAATTTGACGGACTTTTTACTTATGTATCACAATAATGGTGTAATTTATGTGTTAAAATCAGTACATATTTCTAACCACGCCTCTATAGTATAGACTTATTGAATTTCGTTACTGTTAACGTTTCTTTACCAAGGTATAGGTAAACACAGCTGTGTTTAGAGAAAATCTGTAATGAAAGGTCTGCGCCTCAAAAAAATGTTAACAGCTCACTTACCAGCATCCTCTAGCGTCCAAGTTAAATGATGAACACATTTACGAAAATTGCCGTTTTAGACGCAGTCAACAAACGCGTTGAAGAACACTGCAAATGAGCGTAACAATGGGGCTTAGGCATAAGTGTCAGCGACGTCTTCTGGCCTGTACAAAGAGCTGGTAGACATTTGCATAAAGAATCGAGATTGTGAAATTGATAGCGTGGTTCTAGGGATATGTGGAAGTGAATAAATGAATACGTAATGAGATGGGGCCGAAGCAAATTGGACGGACAACATATCGCTTCAAAATGTGATTTCTAGTAATTGTTATTTACATTTCTTTATTTTTAAAATTGTTTGCAGGTTTATTCACGTACTTTCAGCCCGGTAGCTGATTTATTATCTGGTGCTGGCAAATCATACCATTTTGAATTGTTTATCTATGTGAACAGATTGGCATTGTTGCTCGTGTGTTTCCTGTTCTTACAATCACCAACTCCTCGTACCTCTTTGTTCTCAATTCTAGCAATAATATTTGATTCTAAACCTTTGGCAAAAATTATTGATTTAGAAATTTCACTACATGTAAAAGTAGGCATTCAATTTATGCGTTAATCTCGTTCAGATAACTAATTCACAGTTGGAAAATTGTAAAATGTATCAAAAATGCTACCGGAAGTGTAAAATAATTCCTCTATTATTGGACACGACGAGATAAAGCGCTGCCAACGACGTTATATTGTTGAATAATAGCACCACATTATATGCCTCCCATACTGCGCGTCAGCTCGACCTCTTGATTTATAAGACGTGTCGACTGCTGATCGATTGATCGATCGATCGTGATGGCATATCGATTTGATGTGCAGCAAGACACCGAGCAAGGAATAGAGAAAATTTTCTTAATCTATATTCACTACCTCATCTTCCCTCTCCATGTTCTGGCGTCGATCGTTATAGACATAAGCATGAAAAATGAGCGACACGGATTAAGATTTCTTAGCCTCGTTCCCGTAAGATCCAGCTAGCCGCAAATCTACTTGCTAGGAAACTACTTAGCTGCAGATGTAATTATAACCAGACATCTGATTTATATACATTAACAAAATATAAAACTACGTATGTACTTATGCCAAAGGAAAGTTTAAAAGTACATACATTTTTTCTAAAATATACCCAAAAAGTTTAAACCTACACTGATATTACGGTAGATGATTTTTTTTTAAATAGTGTTTAACGCCCGTCTTTTACTACTACACCACCGGCGGTGAACACTGGTGATACATGACATGAAATAATAAATTGGGAAAGGGTATATATTTTTTTTTAAGGAAGGCAATGTTCCAGAACTAAGTTTAGGCTACCTCCCCGGCATTTGTCATTTATGAGGACTAAGGAAAACCTGGAAAAAACCTTAATCAAGTACGGTTCTGGCGGGATTTGAACCCCAGACCTCGCGCTCACGAGTCTGCGCCTTAACGACCTCGGCCACGTGGCGGTGTAAGGTAGATGATATAATCACATTAAAGCATTAGCTTTAAACGTCTCTTTGTGCTTGTAGCTTGATTTCCATTAAACAGCAGTGATCTTTTCCACCGGCTAGAGAAAGTAAGTTTGATTTGTTACTAAATATAATTAGTTTGTCAGTGGCGGCTCGTGGTCCCTGTAAAATTTGGGGCAGGGGCATAACTACAAGACATCCAAATGACCTTGGGGAAGGACATCAAGACTTATACTCCTCCCCGACAAACTGCACCATACGTTCGTGCTATAAACTTCTGTTTATATAGAATTCTTCCATTTCAGGTGTTAAAACATGCCTTGAGCCTTCTGCAGTAAATTCAGAAAGATTAATGCATTTTATGAATCTTTCAACCGGTTTTATCTCCACTGATATATTGTAATATCACAATAAAATGTTACTTACATGTAATACATATACAAAAACGAAATTTGCCCTTTCTACTTCTTTTCTAATCAAATTCCCATAGACAAGATACGTTTTTCACTTCACACCTGTTAGCCAAGATATTATTTCTAATCAAAAAATGCACAAATAAATAAAATAAATAACTTTCTTAACTTTGTGTTATCTTGTTGAGTAAGCTCTTATACCTTTCGGTTGAATGAATGAAACGTGTTTAACGCCCGTTTTTGCTACAGAGGCACTACACATATAATACATGAGATGAAATGATATATTGGGAAAGGATATTTTTTAAGGAAGGAAACGTTCCAGGCGTTAGGGTATCTCCCCGGCATTTGCCAATTATGAGGACTGAGGAAAACCTGGAAAAAACCTCAGTCAGGGAGGACGATCCTGGCAGATTCGAACCCCAGACCTCCCACTTACGAGTCCACGCCTTAACGACCTCGGCCACTCGTGTCGGTGCTTTCGGTTGATGAGGTCCAAATTGTTTCACTTCCAATTTAATAGTCAAACTTAGACGCGAAAACGGAGTCTTCAATACAACGTTCACTTTATTTACTGCCATAAAACAGATACGCTTTTTTGTAACTTAACAGTTAACACTGTGAAAGTGAACTTTCCACCGTACAGTGAGAAAATTTCAAAGTGAGAAAATAACCCCCAATCTGTTATGCATGGCGTCAGTAATCCCTCAACATCCGGTTCCTAAGAAAAGACAGAACACTGAGTGTTGACCAAGGGTCACCTGCCGGCTGGCTCAAGAGAACGCAGAAATAAGCAGAAGAAATGCACCCCTCATAGAGGAAGACAAATATAAATTCTTATAACTCTTTGCAAGACCATGAAGGTATAAATTGAAAGTTTAAACTTTTCAGGGCTGGTCCATGAGCCGCCCTCGCTAACGGAGGACCCACATGCTACAGCTACTACAGTAGAAAGGAAATGCGCTTATTGCATAAGATACAATTAATAACTAAACAGTTATACTTCGCTGATTTCATGCACTTTTTTGTTTACCAGGAGAAGAGAGAATAGTAAACATTTATGATATTTTCTTTGGGTGGGCCGGACCCATCCGGTCTTTATTGACGGGCCGCCCCTTGTTTGTATGCTGAGAAGAACCTGCAGACGCTGTTGGACAGCAAATTCTGCAGCTCCTGTACATTGTCACCATGTAAATGTTGTGTCACTGAACACAACACTAACATTAAAAAACAGAATTTCTTTGCGAAAGATTGCTCAGTTTTTCATTCGTCATGTTTCGAAGGAGTATATCCAATCTTACGCTGCACTTTCTGAAGAATTGACATGTACTCTTTCAGCATTTTCTAGTTTCTTCATTGCTCGGAGCAACATCACAAAATGTACCTAAATTATAGCCAAAACCCTCTGTAATGTTTCACTGCTAAATTGATTATCATTTAAAGTATCAACAAATTCTTTGACTGAACTAAAACTGTTATAACAAAAGATAGTAGTATTGTCCCTTCCAGACAGACAAACCTAGATAAAATTCACACGTATCTGTTGCTGGCTTGCTCTAACACTGACAGTTCCTTGCTGTGCTGCCTGTGTGTTGCAGGTACATCTGCTATTAGGTAACGTTTCATAAATATAATCTTGATTACACTTACTAGCAAGTGCTTGGCTGGTAGAATGCAACTTTCTTCTTATGTTATAAAAATATAAGCAAGTTTTATGAATCTATCAGCTCACAGATTTTGCTTTGTTCTCAACACATGATTGACCTTATCTATTATTAAAGAGTTTGGTATTTCTAACGAAAGTGTGAATTTAAAAAGAAAAACAATTAAATGCTGGTTAATGGTAATACAAGGGAATCAAGTTCTTCTTCGAGCAGTTTGTCCAAGGAAGCAAATAAGGGAACAGTGGGCTACGGATGGACGTCAAAAATAAGGAAAGGCTTAGACAAAACAGTTAATGCTCTGGAGGAAAGAGTTTGCTCATTGTGCGGATAAGGCGATACCTGGAGGAATATTTTGGCAGAATGCAGGGAAACAGAGAGTTTAAGAAATTAGCATTTATTACGCAAGTTCTGAATGCCAATAGAAGTTTGAACATTTACCGGGAAGTGTTGATGCATGCGAGA
>CM060845.1:104857500-104867500 GCA_030762175.1 Metallyticus violacea | reverse complement strand
CGATTCGTGAAGTAAAGTGACTTCGCAAGCTTTAAGTTTAAAATGACTCAATTAGGAATATGTACTGATGGGCATGCGTACTAATTTCCTAAAAAGTAGTCAGGAATGTGTGAATGTAGCACGTCATTTTCTGTCATAGGTTACCTGCTTATTTTCTTTATAATTCTGCTTGTAATTATGAGAACTTGAGAATCAGCTGCGCGGGTAATACATCCACTTCGCCGGCAGTTATCGCCCTGACTGCCGACTTGCCAGCTGTCGTGAAACGGGCGACAACGCCATGAAATATTTAATCGATATGTAGTTCTTTAGGGTTAGTACTTTTTAGAGCATAGCGTTTTGTTATCAAGGCTGATTTCATTATAATATGAATATTTTCTATATAGCAGCACAAAATATTTTTATAAAGTTCACTGATCATATTACTCACAAATAACTAAACATCTTATTCAGAATGGTTTTTTCCCTTTGTTCCCTCTGTTTCTATTCGCATCTCTCGGTACTTACGAAAATTATAAGGGAAGAAAGTTAGCCTCTTGAGATTAAATACGTTAAGTGATTTAGATATTAATTTGGAAGATTATAATTTAAAGGTCTATTCCCAGATATTGATATTTTTGAGCTTAAACTTTGTGCAATTGACTTTTTTAATTATCTAAATAGTGGAAAAAGAAGTAAAATAAATTGCTGGTATCTGGGAACAAGTACACATACACATACACATACTCGATGATTATTCAAATACATTAATTAGTTTTAGAATATTTAAAGATACGAAACATGGCAATTTCACGACTTTGCTCTAACAAAAAATCCTTTTAAAGAAATTGCTAATTAATCCAACTTTATTGATGCTATCCAATAATAACAATACATTTAATGAATTGTTAATCTTGGTCTTATATTATTAACATAATAATTACGAAAACTGTTATTATTATTGTTATTATTACGCGTTCTTCTCTGGAAACAAGGTTAGTAAATTCAAAATAGGCCGAGTTCGATAGTTTTTTTTTCGGAGGTAAAATCTCGAGCTCGAGTCTTCTTTTAAGCCATGGGTCCCGTGTCATAGATTTGCGACACGTTAAAGAACTCCATACCTAAAAGAAAAAGATTTATGGACAAAATTAACGTTCAAGTACTACCTTAATGTCCCACTAGATGACACTTGAGACGTTGGGCATATTCTTCCTGTACAGGTATTAAGTGCAGCTAAGTGCGATTGGTTCGCCAGGAAATGGAATGTGCCTTAGGCCTTATCAGTATGAGTCGTCTAATAATAATAATAATAATAATAATAATAATAATAATAATAATAATAAGTTAACAATAATAATTTTATCATTTTAATTATTATTGATTAGGATTTTTGGGCTGGGCACTTTGATGACTTCATTTAAAGGGGTTAACATCTTTAATAACTACTTATTTACTACAATGAGTAGTAAATGGTTTGCCTTTATTTATAAATCGAGTCACTTTCATTGCTTACTGCAATTTTGCAGTTCAGCTACAAATATTAGGAGTATATAATAAGACCCTAACCAAATATATTTACTTATATTAAGATCTTAAAGAAATGTGTGTATTAATAATAAAGTTACACATATAGGATGTATGAAACCTAATAAAGGAAGAATTATAAGACTATTTAATAATAAATACCTAATAATGTGTATACCTTTATTATTATGTAATTAAAATATATTACACTATAATATTTATAGGTTTGTAATATTAAATAAATAAATATATTTAGATTTTTATTATACTATGTTACATTATAGAATATTACTTATCTTTATACTATATTTTATTCGGATTTTAAAAAATTGAATCTTGTATAATATAACATTCCTACAAAATTCTTGTCCATGGTTAATTTGTTTCTTTCGAATTGAAGAATTGGGCGAAATTCCCGTGGGACAGAGTTCTTCTTTAAATCCTTCTAGTCAATGTTCCCCCCCCCCTCTCTCTCAATGTTACACGCACGCGCGCGCGCGCGCGCACGCATACACACATATACATTCTTAAAGCAACAATATGCATATACTTATTTCATGTTTCTTTTACGAGAGAACATTATTGCCTTCATTAAAACCTGAAAACAAATTTATCTGGTTTAAAATTTGTGCATAAATTGCGAAAATACGTTAGCCATTAAGCAAGGAAATTTGATTTTATTATTTCTGGGATGTATTCAGTGCCAGGTGGGGTGGCGATTCAAGTAGAACGGATTTATGCAGTGCAGGAAATCGATAGGAGGGATGGCGAAGAAAAATCATAACAAAAGAGAGATGAGCGGCATTATGCAAAGTGCTTTCTTAGGTAAAAGAAAAATTTCAGCAACCCGGCAGAAGAAATAGAAAGCGTGGCCTTGTAACTTTTGTATAATCAGACACTGCAATATATCTTAAGAACATTGAAGTAAGTCACATACTTTGCTTATTTACCCATATGTTTTAGGTCAAAAGTATGGAACAATACTTCGTTACATTATGTTCCCTGGTCATTAAACAAACTAAAGTAGAATCATTTCAATTTTGTTAGAACATTTGTGTTTGTATATTAAGACAAAACTACGTGTCTAGCGCTGTAACTGTTTTCACCCATTTGCTAAAAGTGTAACCTATGAACATTGCAATATCTTCTTGAATTTACGATTCCTAACACACTTTTCACACTGTTTTAGATTAACTATAATCCTAACTCGTGGCTCGCATTCCGCGCATGCTCCGCCAGGTTTCACATTTTATGGTAATTACGCCATGTTTTCATGCAAAACCTCAAAAGCCCGCAGGACGGTTTTTTTATTTCCTTCCTCATTTAAACGAAAATTACAAAACTCCCGCAGTCCTTTAAGTTTCTTTTTAATGAAAATGCTTGCCTTGTTGCACTCCAGCCGTTCGGGGTTTGCGCACAGAAATTCCTGTTAAGGCTGTGCATGGTGCCGCCCTTTCCCCATTCAGGGATGGACTGACCATCATTAGCGAACTGGCTCATCTTCTACACGTGTACATGTTGAGGTAAAGTCAACGACAACATAGTGCAGTTAAAGTTAAACCGTGGAAGTAGAAAGAAATAACTGTATTCCGCATCGCAGTAGACAATTCTTAACTACCCAATCTCAAAAGCATTACGATTGAAACTATTATTATTTAAAGTATGGGTTATGCTGAAACATGTGATTTATAAAGAAATAACAATTTTTATTTGTTTATTTATGAATGCTCTTTAACATTTCAGGTCATCAGCGTCCCATACGATTCAGGGCGTGAAACGGCCGACAAATTTTGCTCAGAGGCCTCTTCTTTCAGGCTTGAGGTTCTTTATCGTGCCGTAAATGTACGACACGGAACCCACGGCTTTACTTCCTTTCCTAAGGAAGTCATACTTACGATTTTTACGCCCGAAAAAATCCATCGATCCTGCCCGGAACGGAACCCGGATCTTGGGTTTAGAAGGAAAGTACTACATCACCAGGACCGACATCTTAGGGGGTTAAAACAGGCTATTAGCTTCTTCCCTTTCATCATTTTTTTAATGGTGTTTAACGCCCGTTTTTACTACTGAGACACCACAGACAGTGGATACTGTTGATACATCAGATGAAATAACATATTGGGAAAAGATTTTATTATTTTTTTAAAGGAAGGAAACGTTCCAGCCCAAAGTTAAGGGTACCTTCCCGGCATTTGCCAGTTATGAGGACTGAGGAAAACCTGGAAAAAACATCAGTCAGGGAGGACGGTCCTGGTGGGATTCGAACCCCAGACTTCCCGCTCAAGAGTCCGTGCCTTAACGACCTCGGCCATCCGTGGCGCTTTTCATGGTCATGGGGGATACCAGTATATACCGCTGGTAAGCAGTGGTTAGTGGTAGTATAGTTGTATAACAATGGAATAAATGCATAGGACAGAATTGCTGGCTACCAGCTAAATTCTTACTGGCTCCCAGTAATATTGTTATTTTGGTAGATTTTGGAAGATTAAATTGGAAAGCAGTTAAGTAAATGTATATTTTGGTTTAATCTAATTATTTTCATTTTTTACCCTTTTGTTTATACGTATTATTTTAATCTTGTTATTAGAAAAATCTGTAAAATTATATAGTAAGAGATTATTGCATTGTTTATAATAATAAATGGAAAATTGGATATACACGCCGTGGTTTAGGTACCAGGGTGGCGTATACAGATTTTATTTATTTATTTATTTATTCCTTTTCATGATCACAGTAATCAACCTCGCTGTCCGACTCGCTTTATGACAAACTGTCCAACACTTCATCAATTAATCCGCTGTTTTGCCAGTAGAGTTCTGTGTTCTTCATCTTCACAATGACATTGCCAATTTTCGGGACTAACTTTAGTTACAGCGTTGTAAGACAACTCAGCAATGTCGCATGATTTGAAAGTTAGGTTATATTTCGCCACATCATTTTTTATTTGCGCCCTTATTATTCAGTCGTGTCCATATCTTTATGGTAAGGAAGCAAATGAACTACAGTGTGCCCATTAAATTCAACTATAGTGTCAATTTCGTATTGTCTGAGGGCATCTTCATGTTACTTAATATTGTACGAAACCTTTTTGTAGCTCGTTCGTCAAAGCCGATACCCCGATCTCGCAACCAACGCTTTTTTAGCGATTTTGAAACTGAAACTTAATTCATTTCGACTGACTAATCTCATTATCCATATCAATAATGCCAGCCAGAAATGTTAGACAGAAGAGGATTTCAAAACCATGATTTAAAAACATTTCCATCAATTTCTTCGTGGTAATCTTTTCTGGATTTAGACTTAAATGCATGTAGCGCGTTGGGATGTTCCAGTAGGCATAATAATAAATCTTGAACCCTTTTCTAATGGCAACGCAAAGGATGTTCTGACTAGCTAATATCAGAAATCCATATTTTTAACTTCCAATGATTAACGTTCACCAAAGTTTCATATAAATAGATGATTGGTCGCAAAGACTTTTTTAAATATTTCATTTCTCTTAAAATTTTGAATTTTTCCATCAAGACGTCGGGTTTGTACATCAGAAAGTTACATCCCAGGCTATTTTTACGTAATGAAAACCCATGCCTTTATTATCTTACGTAAAGCCCAACTCCTTCCATGGAAAATATCTGCTGGTTTTAACGTTTAAAATCGGCAAGAAACGTGATTTATACAAACCAAACGGCGTATAGCGCATTTCATAAATCATTCCACTCCTGTCTTCATTGGGTCAATTATTTCCTGAAGTTGAAACAGCAGTCCGTTTTTTTCGCCTGATTGCTTCTTTTCCTGCAACATTCTGTAAATCGAAGTACGAGATGCGCCCGTGGCATATCTCCATATCATCCGTGATGATATGGAGATATCCTCTCCATAAACTGCATGACTAATATTGTTGGATTGCGCGATTTCATGCCTCCAGTTCGTCAGTAAAGAACGTACGCACTCTACATACAATTTCTCTTGCATCTGATTGCACAAGTTTTCCTCGTTTCCCAAAACCTGCTTGTAACACATAATGCGAAATGAACAGGGCTAAACATATCAGGATACTTTCCACAGTATCCTATCACCCCCTCCTTTTCAATTTGTTTATAGATGACATACCGGAGCAAATGTGTGTTGCAGAATCTCATGCAGCGATTTAGGAGGTATATCCATACCAGCTCTCCTTTATGCGAATGCTCTAATATTGATATCCATAACACTTGACGGTCTGTAAAGAGAACCAGACTTCTTAGAGGCGTATTGTCAGCAATGGGGAATGGCAGTCAATGAGGAGAAGACCAAAAACATTGATCTTCAAGAATGGTGCGATGTACAGCAGGAAAGAGAGGTGGGGAGTATGCAGGTATGCACGTTCCACATACGTGGGAGTCACTTTAGCTAAACACATAGGCAGCACAAAACTCAAGTGCATAATTAAAAATATAGAAGCTTTAAAGATTTTACTAAAAATACCGGAAACTCCACCTAGAACGATGAAGTTGGTGTACAGGGCGGTTGTGACGTCAACTATGACATGCGGGGCCAAATTTTGTGGGTGGGAAAACACCGAGGAACTGAATCATGTTCAAACCTGATTTTATTAAGGGAAATCTTTGTTTCTTATTTAGGTTATATATTTTATAAACTATTATATTTCCACAACCTAATACTTTCTGTATAATAATTGATAGAGAGCAAGCTTAATAATGTATAATAATAATTTTATGTTAATTTATTATTGTGTGTCAAAAAACTCTCTACTATTAAAGCTTAAAATGAAGAGCAAATAAGAAAGAAATTTGAAACCTTGAGGTCATTAACCTGATATATTTTTAATCTGCTTATTTTCAGTAGTTGTAAAAGAACAAAATATTTTCACTACTGTATAAAATATTTTTATTGCTCATGCATAGCGAATGTAAATGAAATATTACCAGATGGGTTATATGTTGTTTTAACGTTGATATTAACGAAAAGGAAAATGCAGAATACCTTCAGAGTTTATAAGCATTAGCATTTTCGGAATTCAGTTATTCTACAGAAATTATAAATGCTTTTATTTTATTCTGCAAATACCTTTAATAAAGGGGAGTTGGAATATTACGTAATATGCAAACATTGGGGTTCATTGAACTTGTCGCTCAGAACAGTCAAAGTATGACTTATTCATAGCTGGTTAATACACAAATGTGCTCGACCAGTCAGCCTTAACTCAATGCCCTATGACGTCACAACTATCTGCACTACCCTTCACGAAACTTGAAACAGGTAGCCGGTATTCATGTGCGTTCTCTGTTTCCAGGTGGTGATCAAATTATTCAATTTTCCAGAAAAGAACAATTTTATTGAATTAAACTCGCGTGTTATACTATGTTAATGTGTGAAAACAAAAACAAGTTATCTTGCATACAGTTTTACTGGATAGTATTTTATTGTATATTGAACACCAGTTTATGATAAATTACTATTAAGCATATCGACTAGGTTATTCTTTGCATATCGCGATTTTTAGATTATTTTCTCTCTAACTAGTTTTCGCATATTTGGAACAATAGTCTGTTGTACACGCCCGAATAGGACATTTCAAATTGATGTAGTCTTCTATGACATTTTCATTTTGAAAAACTCTTGACACACTCAAATTGAATCAAACATATCAGGAATTCTCCTGCGTAAACATGGAAAAAGAAGTCAGAAAAAATGTAAATAAAAATCTTGCAGTTTTTCTTTGTTTTTGGGGTGCTTTTTTCAAAAGGATTTCCACTTTTGTAAATCCAGCTCTTTCTTTTTTTCCCCCCTAATATGATGGCTCATTCTTCAAAATCACATTTTTTTTTTTTTTTGACATTGAGAGACTAGTGTTAGGTTTTGTACGTAAGATGCGCCACTGTTACTTAAAATTAGTTGTTTCCACAATAACAGTTTTTGTATGAAGCTCTTATATAGCCATATAGGTATTAAATAATTTGCTCTTTCAACTGAAGAAAAATATTAAGAATATTGAAGTGAATAGTTATATCCTCAGTAAAAGAAGAGTTTGATGTTTGGAAGTGTGCAGACACATAATGAAAATGACCATATTCATCTGTTAAATACATTTTTTTTCCAGAAATTACCACGGGGTAACGTAATTCACAGCCATAATCACTGTTAAAATCATCCAGACACTCATTTTAAAAATATGATTTGATTGACAACACTCATGCTTTTGGAAAATAAATCCTCTTTTGCTACAGCAATTATGTACTGTTTTCCAAACTACACGTTCTTAGACGTTTTGAGTTGTTCTCGTTATTAACCATGTTTTAAAACTACGACACAAGGCCTGTTCATTAACTTTGTGGTCTTGCCCATATTTATTCATTTTTACAGCTCTGTATATTCATTTCTGTATATTTTTCATTTTGATTACTATGAATAGCATAGTATATGTGAAGTTATACTTCTTAATTCTGTTAATAGCTATCGCATGGACCATACGCCACTGACAACATTTCGCTACCCAAGCATCCAACCTCTTCCCCTACAGTGAGTAGACGACACGATTGACTTCAATATAGTAGATGTTTTCTATCCAATTTCCCTCTAAAACCAGAGCATGTTTAAGTTCTTTACCTCTCCAATTTTAATACATATCCTCATTTCTGAAATATTTATTATTCAAGTGTACACTTGTATCGCTTCACAAAACAGATTTACGACTGCAAATGTTTTAAAAGGAAACAGAAAAGAGGCCTGACCTCGATGACTTTTTGTCAATCTCACAACAAGCAGAAATAACGAAGAGAGTTGACATATTTATTTTGGAAGGACAATTACTGCCTCCCTGTTACGAGCATCTGGCAAGTATAACCAGACACTCTCTTTTTCAAATGTCTGCTTCTAGCCTCTGTTGTTGCTCGAAGGACTATATAAGCCCCCAGGAATTCCCTCTCGAGAGAAAACACTACACGGAGTATGTAGAGTTCGTTCATGTGGACAATTTAATAATTTAATATTTTATTATTCATACCAACCATAAATTCACTATCAATATTTAAATAATTTCACCATATAATATTAAAGTAAATTTCATTTTCATCGATACAGAGCATTCTTGTCTTCAATTCCTTATCAAATCACTTTTTAATTTCTTTCATTAATCTTCTGTAAATAAACTCTTATTAGAAAGAAGTCGACGTTGTGTTTCAACACTTAAGTGCAAAACTATCCTGGCATCTTTCGCCTTACCGCTCAGTCATCTAAATGTCTCCTAGCTACCACGCGACCTCCGCCGGCGAAGCCTTCAACAAACGACTCCGTCGGCATTGGGAAGCAACAGAACTAACGAGGTGCACAAACAAAAATAGAGAAGTTAGCTGAAACTTAGAATACGTGGAATCAATGTAAGAAGTAGACATTTTAAACTAGGATCCTATACTGCACTAAACTGCTAAGCAAGTACATCCCTTCATCTGCAACGCAAGTACTGCTCACTTTAGCGCCTAATCGTATTAAGGTCGCCAGCTGCCCGAATTTGCACGATTCATTGTGACTGTGCTAGACATTCATATAGCAGAGACTGATTAAAAAAATGCTGATTTCCTAATTTTTGTGTTTTGTCCTGCTGACAATGGTACAAACATACACAACTAATTGTGAAAGTATTGTACGTATTTCCCTTTTGGTAATCGGGACAATTACTCTGGGTACTGGACACTGGGACGTTCCTGTGACAACCAGGAAACAGTCTTGGCAAAACCGGGATATCTGGTCTGCCTAGTAGAGGACAGAGAGAGAGAGAGAGAGAGAGAGGGAGAAAACACTATATTCAGGATGTCCTGCACATAGTGTATTCTCTCTGTCTGTCTCTGTGCTCATTTGCACATCACAAGCTAGTCTCCTTTTGTAAGGAATTTTGTTATCCGTTGTCCACTATGCCTTATACTTCAACGGAAAACACACACACACACCGAGGATGCCAAAAAATGTGTACACACTTTCACAGCAGATATCTATTTAATATATTTCAAAGTTGGACGGAAATACAATGTGTAGTATGATGTTCTGTAAAAGATGCGACTCAAATTACGTTATGATAGCGTTACTGCAACAATATGGAACCTAGATTATCGTTTGAACAGGGGAAAGTAATTTTGAAGTATCCAAGGCACTGGGTAGGAGGAAGAGGTTCGATTGAGTTTCCACCGCGTTCTCCGGATCTAGCTTCGCTGGACTTCTACCTATGGGGAAATCTTAAAGATGTTGTATACCGTAGAAAATCAGCTAAACTGGCAGCACTTCGGGAATAAATTGAAAAGGCATGTGCTGCAATCGCTGAGGACACTTTCGTAAACGTTGCTCAATCAGTAGTTCAACATACATAGAAGTGTATCGACGTCGATGCTGGGCATTTTGAGCAATTGCTGTAACTGTAAAAGTCTAAGATGATTAGTGCTCATCATTTTATGTTTCTGTAAATTCAGTTTTGTTAAGTTAACACAATATTTTCTTTTTTTTTTTTTGA